>CAUYRH010063149.1:0-37794 GCA_963574655.1 Perodicticus potto | reverse complement strand
GAGCCCGCCAAACAATGACAGCTGCAACCAAAAAATGGCTGGGCGTTGTGGCAGGCGCCTGTAGTCCCAGCTACTTGGGAGGCAGAGGCAAGAGACTTGCTTGAGCCCAGGAATTGGAGGTTGCTGTGAGCTGTGATGCCATCGCACTCTACCTAGGGTGACAGCTTGAGGCTCTGTCTCAAAAAATAAAAATAAAAATAAAAAATAAATTATGTGATTAATTCTAAAAAAAATAAATAAATAAAGGTACTGATGCCAGGCATGGTGGCTCATCTTTGTAATCCCAGCACTTGGGAGGCTAAGGTAAGTGTATTGCCTGAGCTGGCAATATGATGCTAAAAATAGCTGGCATTATGATGGGCTCCTGTAGTCCCAGCTACTTGGGAAGCTGAGGCAAGAAAATCATTTGAGCCCAGAAGTTTGAGGTTTCTATGAGCTGTGACATCACAGCACTCTACCAAGGGTGACAAAGTGAGACTCTGTGTCAAAAAAAGAAAAAGATAATAAATAAAGGTATTAATGAAGTATATCATCTCATTTTGTAAGAAAAACCTGGTGAGTCAAAGTTTTTGAGGATGAATTAGGTCACTGGAAAAAGGAAAAGAGTGAAGGGCATTGCTAGGCCTTTGGGTAGTAAAATATAAGATGTATGAAATTATAATACATATCTTGCAGAAATACAAGGTGGTTGGGTGGCGCCTGGGGCTTAAAGGAGTAGGGTGCCAGCCCCATATACCAGAGGTGGAGGGTTCAAACCTGGCCCCAGCCAAAAAAAAAAGAAAAACAATTGCAAAAAAAAAAGAAAAAGAAAGAAAAAAGAAATATAGGGTGGTTGTGAAGTTAGGGGTGGCCATAAAGTTTGTTTGCAATTTCAATAGTCAACTATTAAATTGCACACAAACTTTACGGCTTTGTGTAGCAAGTGCCCGTAGTCCCAGCTATTCAGGAGGCTGAGGCAAGAGTATCCCTTGAGCCCAAGAGTTGACTATTGAATAGTTGACTGTTTAAATTGCACACGAACTTTATGGCCACCCTGTATATACACAAAAGTTCCTAAGTCCGGATATAAATTTTTACAACTTTTTCCAACCACAAAAGCAGTATGTGTCAACTGTAAAGTATTTAGAAAATTGAAATTAGTGCAAAAGAAAATAAAAATCATGCAAATCCTTCTACTCTGAGATCACTGTTAATATTTTCAGGTATCACCACCCAATCCTTTTTCCTTGCATAGATATTCTTTTATTTTCTAAAACAAGATCATATTTTACTTATTGTTTGAAAATTTGCTTTTTCAGTTTACAGTAGATCCTCAGTATCTTCCCATGTTATTATTCTTTAGAAATAATTTTATAAGTAATGTATGTACATGGTATTACATCCAAACAGTAGAGAACTATATAGAGGTAAAAGTAAAATTCTGCCTGTCTTGCCAGCGTCCTGTATGAACTCCCTTAGAAGCATCCACTGTCAATAGCTGTGTGTGTGTACAAGCACATGTGTGTGTTTACTCTGTCAGATATTTTCTATGCCTTTGCAGGGAAATAATTTTTCTACATAAATAGAATGTATCATCAATATTGTTCTACTCTTTGCATATTTTTGATAATTATTCTTTTTAGTAGTTATACTTAAATTTACCAAACTCCTTCACATTGTTAGGGAAAAAATAAAGTTGGATTTTGTCTACGCTTTTTCCCTAAAACAGCAGATAGATGAAGGACTAAAATAAAACTACTAATACCATACATAGGGAATGGAAGCTAATAAGCTTCTTTTCTTGGAAAGAAGTTTGGAGAACACTCAAGGAACTAAAAGTAGACCTACCATTCAATCCTGCAATTCCTCTACGAGGTATATACCCAGATGATCAAACATTATTTTCCCACAAAGACATTTGCACCAGAATGTTTATTGCAGCCTAATTCATAATAGCTAAGACATGAAACAGCCCAAGTGCCCATTGATCCATGAATGGATTAATAAATTGTGATATATGTACACCATGGAATACTATACAGCCATAAAAAGGATGGAGACTTCACAACTTTTATGTTTATCTGGATGGAGCTGGAACATATTCTTCTTAGTAAAGTATCTCAAGAATAGAAAGAAAAAGTATCCAATGTACTCAATACTACTATGAAATCAATATATAATTACCTACACATTCATATGAATGGCAAAATGTAACTATAGTCTGGAAAGAAGAAGGGAAGAGGAGAGACGGGGGAGGGAATGGAGGATGGGGAGGAGGAAGGGCATTTGGGGGGACCTCACCTAATGTGCATGATACAATGGCACATTTCAAAACTATTAAGAAATGAGTATAATTGTGATGGGTGTGTTACTTAGTTCAGTGTAAGCATTTCACATTGTATATTGAAGCAGTACACTGAACCTCAAAATGCATCAATGTACAAATTTATGATTTAATAAAAAAAAGTAAAGAAAAAAACATACATAATTATGTTACATAAATAAACATATATGATTTTTACCTCTTGTCCTCTGGGAAGGGAGATGGACATTTTATATATGGCATGAAAGTAAAATTATAAAGGAAAATACTGATATACCTGATTAAATAAAAATTTAAAACTTGGCAAAGCAAAAAACAATCACAAAGTATAAATAATAAATGAAAAATTGGAAAAAATATTTTCAATGCAAATGACATAAATTTCTTCAGTACTTAAAAACTTTCACAAATAAAAAGATGCTTATGAAATAGTAAATCTTCAGAAATGAGATAAATATTGGTTAGTATTTTGCCAATAAAGAAATACAAGTAGGCAAAACCCCAAAATGAATACAAAGAAAGGAAAAAGGAGAAAGAAGGGGAAAAAACCATTAAAAGGTGAAATGCCTTATTTATAAAGAAATAAAAACAATATGTTCAGTAATACTCACTTTGGGGATGATGTAGAGAACTGTTCTTAATCACATCCTCTTTTTTGGAGGATAAATTAGCAATATCAGCATTTTGTATACATATATTCTTTCACTTCTCAGTCTTGATCTATTACAATTAAGGACATAAAAACATATGTACAAGGGTATTTATTATAGTATCATTTGAATAGCAAGTTCTCATATTTAAAGGAATTTAGCTAAGGGAAATAGTCTTGGAAAACATTCATTGGAATTACTTAGACTCACCACTAGATGTCATAATTATTCCACATAAACAAAGCTCTAGACAAGTGGAGCTAAGAATTTGGAAGTTGGAAAGAACTTTAGATAGGTAGTCCTTTAAAATAAGTGGCGGTTATACATGTTACCCAGCACAATCCTAAAACAAGGAAAATCTGCCACATCAGAAAGTGCTTTGCAAAACACCATTTCACAAAATGATCTTCAATATGTGCCATAAGTTAGCATATGTTTTCATGAGACTTTAGCCTAAAACACTAAAATTAGGTAGGCCTATATGAATGCTTTGGGTACTTCCAGCAGACTCAAGCTTCAGAAAATCTTGGCTCTAATGTGCTTGTCACCTGAAATTCCATGTTGAGGATTCATTTTGGGGACCCTGAGATTTACCTCTGGATAGAGTGAATAGTTTGGGTTTTATACAAGGAAAATCCACTGTTAATGAAACATATGACAGATGCCCAGTAAAAGGGATGGGGCAGGTGACAGCACATTAGGACCAGTTGGGTCTTAGCCGAGGCTCCACATGTCCACCCTATTGTCCTTTAAGCTGAATATGATGTAACTCAGTGTGACCTCACTACTGAGAAGTGTGACTATATGAGGAAACCCAAGATCCTAGGTAATATTTAGCTTATCAAAATCAGATTGTCATAGATATTTCCTGATGCTCTTAGATGAAGCTGCATGCTAGAGTTCCAGATATGTAGACATAAGGCTAAACAAATATTTGTCCATAAAATAAGAATTTATTTATCAAAGAGAGAAGCAAGAGATACAGATTAAACAGGAAGGTAAATCAATTGTGTTAGGTGATAAAATTTAGAAATAACTACTCCTTAATTTAATTTTAAATCAAGATAAAATAAAATTATAATAATGAACAAGACTGAGATGATCTCATCTTGGCAAAACAAAATGTGGTATACCAAACCTGAAGACCCATCTGCTTTGCAGCTATCTTTCATTTTCAATAAAGCATATTAACAGAGCATCATTAGTATGTTTAGTTACAGATACCAGTCAATACCTTCTATCCATGGAGCATTCTACAATTTTCAAAGCAGGTTTACATACATTATTTTATTTTATTTTCTCTTAAAGAATTCTTTTTTAAACACTAGTATAAAAAATTATGACAGCAGGGTGGTGCCTGTGGCTCAAAGGAGTAGGGCACTGGCCCCATATGCCGGAGGCAGTGGGTTCAAACACAGCCCCGGCCAAAACCTGCAAAAAATTATGACAGCATAGTATTAATTTTCTTTAACCTACATCCCATATAGGTTCAAGTAAAGAAAATATTCTTTAAACTCAGACACCTCTAAATGAGGAAAGTTAAGCCTAACTACTGAGTTTGTGAACAAATTTCTATCTGTAAAGACAGAAATGGCGTCAGTGTCCAGTGGCCTTTCTCACTACTCTTGGCCTCACAGTAGGATACCCACAATTCTGGTACGTGTCTCTGTAAGTTGGACATGGATGAAAACTGATGAAGCATGAGTGGTTCTTCCTGTACTGTGGCTCACATGTGTACATCCCATATTTCCTGCCCTAGGACTAAAAGATTTGGGCTACATCTTTAACCTAACATGGAATAATAGTGTAGTAGCTTCAGGCTGGTTAAAGAACAAGTCTTTTCAGAGCATCTCCTACCTCTACTCTAACAAAATGGAGCCAGCTTCTCACCAGGACCTTCCTGGAAGACTTGCACTGGAAGTTGTGTTACCTCTCATTTCCATTTTTCCCTTAAATTCCTACTGGATGTGTGTGTTGGGGGGAGGGAGGTAGGCTTTCAAACTACTGACTGGATTACTTTTACCTTACTTAGGATGGCAAATTTAACCAGAAAATGTTTATGGCTATATTCTATTTCCTTGGATTTGTAATGCATTTTGAATGAAAACATATCCTTATCCAAATCCAAATATTAGCATGGATTTGGTATCTGTTTTTTTTCTGGTGAGACAAACTATCTACAAAGGAAGATTCTGATACACAATACAGCACCTGATTCACCTTCTTTAATCTCAGCTCCAACATTAAGTAACAGTAAGCAAAACTTAAAGAAAAATCCATAGCATCCACACAACCACACTTTGAAATATATAAGACAAGTTTTATTGGTCTCAACTAACAGATGTGGAAACTGAGAAACAGGAACAGGAAGTTTTAGATGCCTACCCAGAGTTGTCCAACAAGTAAGACCTAAGAGTATAGAGATTCCAATTCTCCTGACTCCATATGCACGTCTACTGCATTCTGCTTGAAAACAATATGAGAACTGCAGACCATTTTCCTAAGTGAAGCACTGCAAGAATGAAAACGCAAACACTACATGTACTCAATACTAAATTAGAACTAGTTTCCCAACACCTATAAGTTCATATGAAAGAAAAATTCAAAGAAATTTACAAGAGGGAGGGGAAAAAGGGATGGGTAAATTATATTACACACTTTCAGGGACAAGGACATACCTATAACTCTGACTTTGTCCATACCAAAGCAAACTATGTAGCCAAATCATATGTATTCCATAACTACCTGAAATTCTAAATAAAAGAAAAAAGCAAACGATATGAGAGCCGTCACCCAATATCACATGTATGTGTGTCTCTTAACCAACTTCGGATTAATTTTCTCTTCAAGTCCACTAAGGTAGTGGAATCACTACCTCTCACTTCTGTATACAATTGATCCTCATTATTTGTGGTTTCTGTATTTGCAAATTTTCCTACTCACTGTAATTATTTGTAGTGATCAATACTCACTGTGCTTTCACGACCACTCTCAGATATGCACAGAACTGCAAAAAACTGGAATGGCCCATATGCATACTCCCAGCTGAGGTTAAGAAGGTGGTGTTTTCCCTTCTTGTTTCAAGCCTTCATACTGAAAATGAGTATCCTTTCTGCAGTCTATTAAGTGACACATTTTCCAGGTTTGTATACTTACTGTTGGTAATTTGATGTAAAATGGCTCCCAAGCATAGTTTAGAAGTGTTGTCTAGTGTTCTTGAGGGTGCAATAGCTATGCTGTGCCTTATGGGGAAAATGTGCATTAGGTAAGCTGCCTTTAGACATGAGTTATAGTGCTCTTAGGGGTTCAATGTTAATGAATCTACAAATACATGTTAAATAAGGTGTCTTTAAACCAGAAACATACAAAACAAGATTATGACCTGATGGACTAATGAAAATGTTGTGACCAGGGGTTCACAGAGCTGTGGTTCAGAATTTGCTAATTTCAGGGGGGCTTTATGGAAAATAACTGCAGTGAATAAACAAGTAAAGCCTATATTTGTACACAATGTCATGTGCGTTGGTTTTTTGTTTTTTTCCAGTGGTTCTTTTTCATGTGCGTTGGTTTTAAGTACCTCATCTTAACCCTGGCTAATGTCAGAGCCTGTCTTGGTTCTCTGTCCTCTCTCCACAGTGGAGATCACTTGAGCCCATCAAAGTCGTACTTAAGATTGAGTACTTGGGTTTGGTGAATCAAACTGGTGCTCCAATATCACTCTTTCTTGGAAAGTAATAAATAAGGAAGTATGTTTCTTTAATGGGAGCTATTTGGGGCCTGGTGGAAAAGAGAATAAGTTGTTGCTTTGATAGTGAGAGCAGTGGAAACAGGGGAAAAAAACCTTTGTTCCAGACTATTAGAAAGAGCACTATACACACACACACACACATATTTAAATTTTGTATTCTAGTCACATTCCTATCTCCTTAAAGTATTAGGGAAATGCTGAATTCCTTCTTTCTGGTATTAAATTATGAAAAACATAACTACTTTATAAGAAGTAGTTACTATTTAACAGCACTGTTAATTTTCTTAGTCTGTAGATGGCTGCAGCTGCCGTAATAGGGAGCCATGAGGATCCTGGCAAAAGTGAGAGCAGTAGCAATGTAAGACTTTAGCTTCCTGTAAAATGTAAAATAGCAACTTATTTTTCTAAAGAAACTTATTTTTATGATCAGCGCTGACATCAATGGGGATGCAATACATAGACTTGGCTTTTATGAATAATAATTGTAGTGAAGTCAAGTATACTGTTCTGGGCACTTTACCTGCCTTCTTTCACAACAATGGCAAATCCTCACAGTGATATCCCTAACAGGGATGGAACTCTGAGATTCAGAGGATGAGTAATGTTTCCACTGTTTAGCAAGCAAGAGGCAGTTTGGATGGAATTCCTGGCCTGGCTGCCTTTACAGTTGGAGTATTGCTTTCTCCAGAGTACTCTGACACAGGATGGGCTGTATAATTTGTGGGACCCATTGCAGAATAATCATGCAGGGTCCCTTGTTCAAAAATTAAAAATTTCAAGACAACAACCACAGAATATTAAAATGAGGGCAGGGTCCTTCTGAGTATAGGGTCCTCTGACTGCACAGGCCCTGTGCTCATGAAGCCTGCCCTGCTGGCATTATCACAATGCCTGCCAAAAGCATGGATCTAGCAGGAGTTGGGACAATATGCAGGGGCTGCTTCTATCTGTCCTTGGTATGATTCATGTCCATGTTATGGTGGAATCATAGCTCATTTCTCTTGGCAGTCTGAGTGCCTTTGCTTTTAACAAAGATTTCGGAGACATCTGTGGAAACAAAAATAAATATGTAAACACTGGAAGACAGGCTGCCCAGTCTCTTGACAAGTGACCGACCATGGCAGGAATTTTAACTAAAAAATAAGAATAAGACAATTTTGTTCTTTGCCATTTTTCTCTTTAAAATTATCTTTAAATATGTGACTATCTTATTTCCATGACACTTATATACCTTTGTTTTTTTAATAAACTGAATTTTTGTTCCTCTTTCTTTCACCGTATCACTTCTAAAAAGCACAGAATTTCACTCACTTGAGCTGAACTACAGATACCTCTCATTGACCACAAGGTGTTAAGATGTCCTTAATTCCTGCTCCATTTCCTGTCAAGCTAGCTCAGGTCCACTGGCTTCACCTGGGGGAAAATTTAAGTCTCTTCTTACTCTACTTTAGCATATATAGGCTTTCTGACCTTAGTGCCTACCAAGATGTACAGGCTCAGTGGGAAGAGAAATAACCCAAAACTAGTAGGAGGAAGAGAGCCATCCCTTTGCCTAGGCCATATTTTTTTCCTTATAAAGGGAAGTCTGGGGGTCTAAAGCCATCAGATTTGGCCAGGTGTTAGGAAAACAATCAAATAAGATTAAAATCATTGTACTGAGCAGGGTGAGGTGGCACATGCCTGTAATCCCAGCTACTTGAGAAGCTGAGGTGGGAGGACTTCTTGAATCAAGGAGTTTGAGACTCCTGAGACAACCCATCTCAAACAAACAAACAAAACAAAAAACACCTCGCAGTACTAAAATGTCAGTTCAATTCAACTTCCTTCTCCCAACCCTTATCTCATAACCACTACCACAGGCTTTTTTTTTTTTTTTTTTTTTGAGACAGAGCCTCAAGCTGTTGCCCTGGGTAGAGTGCTGTGGCATCACAGCTCACAGCAACCTCCAGCTCCTGGGCTTAAGGGATTCTCTTGCCTCAGCCTCCCAAGTAGCTGGGACTACAGGCTTTCACCACCACACCCAGCTAGTTTCTCTACATTTAGTAGAGATGGAATCTTAGTCTTGCTCAGGCTGGTCTCAAATTCCTGAGCTCAAGCAATCCACTCGAGTTGGCCTCCCAAAGTGCTAAGATTACAGAAGTGAGCCACTGCACCCAGCCCACACATAAAAGTTTTACAATTCACAGTATTTGCTATGATTCCTCATTTCCTTATCAACTAACCTGAAATTCGGCAAACTAATCTTGCCTGAGCAATGGTGTGCTGGTAAATGTTTAACAATCAGCTATCAGGGAAAACAAAGCAAAGCCCTAATTTACCAACTTCTGGGATATAACTACTTCCGTTATGGCCAATTTCAAGCTACATTAGGACGTCACTGGACAGGGAGTTGGGAAGAGATATGCACAATTGGCCCTTGTGGGTGAGTACCACCTGGCTCCAGCACTCCACTGCTACCTTTAAACTCAGCAGCAACAGCCAGAGGTTAGAAGTTCAGGAATGCAAGGGACCAGAAGAGCCTAAGCCCTTATCCTCATGGCCAGCAAGAGGTGCAAACAGGCTTCCAAGGGCCCTGGCTCACCCTAGAGGAGGTGGCCAGGACCTGGGGGACAAACAAACTACATGCAGCGAATCTCCTGGTGCTAAAGCCTCCAGCTGGACTTTCCACACATAAGAATATCTTCTCCAAGTGAGAGCAAGAAAGGGGGCATAAGGAAAGAGGTAAAAATTATTTAAATACTTAGGTGCATTGTTTAGATTTATGTGTTATTTAATAGAGGTACCCTTTCAAACTGCTGAGAGTGAATCTTTGAGCAAGGCCACTAGATATAGTGAAGTATTAATAATGTCTTTTCCCATAATGAGAACCTACTATGCATAATTCTTTTTTATAAAGCAAAAATTTTTTTTATAAAGCAAAATCCTTGAGACATGAATATATAGTCTATCTTTCTGAAAAGGGTTTTGTGGAATAAGGACTGCCGCCTAGGATTACTAGACTAGCAGGCTAGTCATAATGGGTTTTTTCATACAAAGTAAGAAAAATATCCTCTCTTTGTCATCCACCATCTCACTTTCTACCCCAGAAGTTGCTGAATTTTTTTTTATAGAACAATCTGAAAAGTGGGCATACTTCCAAACAATATACTACAAGGCAACCCCATTAATAGCAGATTGGGATACGAATACCAGACAGGCTATAGATGTGCTTTTTTTCTCCAAGTTCTACAGTCCTGCAGTGGGGTTAAAGGGCTCTTGCCAGCTATGGCATTGACAAGGAATCTTCTTGGGATGGAGGGTGGTGAGACACGCAACAGGTACAGGGACAATGACCCTCTCCCTGGACTCCAGTGTGGGGGGAAGCAGAGGGGAGGAGGCAAGGAGACCAAGACCACGCCCTTAGGCTAACCTGTCAGTACACTTCAGGATTGAAGACACCACAAACCAATGGAAAATGGGACAGCTAATTAAGATCCCACCTGGTCCTGCAGTTTCGTGACTTTGATTTATAACTTTTTCCTTTTTTTTTAGATGAAATCTCACTCTGTCACTCAGGCCAGAGTGCAATGAATGGTGCAATCATAGCTCATTACAGCTTCAAACTCCTGGGCTCAAGTGATCCTCCTGCCTCAGCCTCCTGAGAAGCTGGGGTTACAGACACATGCCACTGTGCCTGCTTGATTTATACCTCTTCCACATAGACTGTTTGCTTTTTAGTTTTTTTCTTTTTTTGAGACAGAGCCTCAAGCTGTCGCCCTGGATAGAGTGCTGTGGCATTCACAGCTCACGGCAACCTCCAACTTCTGGGCTCGAGCGATTCTCCTGCCTCTGCCTCCCAAGTAGCTGGGACTACAGGTGCCTGCTACAATGCCCTGCTATTTTTTGGTTGCAGCCGTCATTGTTGTTTGGCGGGCCCGGGTTGGATTCAAACCCGCCAGCTCAGGCGTATGTGGCTGGCGCCCTAGCCGCTTGAACCACAGGCACCAAGCCGGCTTTTTAGTTTTTCAAAACAGAAGACCTGATACAAATTCTTTACAATCTCTCCTAAAATATTACTTTGGCAATAACTGAGACTGTGTTTCTGCATTTCTATAAAAAGGAAAAGGTAGAGATAGAGAAGGAAGCAAAAAGCAGAAATGGGACTGATGAGCTGCGTGTTTCCTCTAGATTAGGCTCAAACCATGGGCTACTAGTGGAAATACCACAGAAGCAATGCTGTGTATTCTATCAGCAGGTGGATGATGTTGCTTTGTCTCACTATTGGTGATAAATTTGACCACTTGGTTGTTTGCCAAGTTCATCCACTATAATATTTTGCCCTCTGAAATTAATAAGCTATTTTGTACTTTGAAATAATATGTCCTGTTTCTCATCAGTATTTCACCAACTAAAGCCCAGTGATGTCTATCACTTTTTTCTGCACTTATTATTTGGTATTTTACTGTAAGAGCTTTTCTTTTTTCCCCTTTTATATCAGTATGGACACATGGATTTTTAGTCAATGAGTTATAACCCATTCCCATTATTTATTTTGACATGCAAATTGTACCATATTTGGCCAGTGGGGGCTCTTTCAAGCTAGCTCCTGTGTAATTGAATAAGCTCCCAGACATAATTCTTAAGCATTCCCTCCCTTTTTGTCAGAACCGTATGTGCTGAGCTCATCTTATACTTTCAGTATTAGCAGCAGTCTTTTCTACAAGGAGTCTACCTGGGGGATATTTTTTAAAACTGGTCTTAGATAATGGTTACAAACAACCTGTATTTCTCACTTTGGGTTGGAAAATCAGTCTCTTGTGAATGAGGTTAGCAAGAACATTTCTCTACATAGTCCCCCTAGTGAACCTGAAGAAGGGAGAGGCAGACTCTGGACCATTGTGCTGTGGTGTAACCACCTGGGGATGCCTCGCTGAAAGAGTCTGCCAGTGCAACAGACAGCTCCGCCATCTAACATGCTGTCGTAGAGCACTGGGTTTCAGGAAGAAGTGTATGTAAGCGCCATCCCTAAATGGGTATAATCCAAAACTACAAGATCTCAAATTTCAGAAATCTTGAGATGACTTGCTGGTTAGGACCAATTCTGTAACCACAACACTAAAGAGTAAGGAAAGGTTCTCCTACTTAACCATTTGAGAAATCCTAGTCTCTAAGATCGCAGACCATGCGAAAACTCCATTAATATGGTAAATCTGGCACACGACTTTATTCAGTGCTTCTCTGTGGACTGTTAAAACAGCCCACTGAACTCCTAGGACCTCTCTTAGAAATGGATGAAAAATTTGACACTTCTAGAGTAATAATTTTCATTTTCCAATTCATTTCCAGTTCCTATTCTCTTTAGGCTTTAAGAGGGACTGTGGCTTTTCCAATTTACATACACTTGAGAACCATTTCTTAAAATATTTTACATTAAGGCAATGAGGAAAAAATAGAAGCAGAAACTTGTAAAAATACATCTTTTAATAAACATCAAGAAATACAGTGCACTTTTATTGAGGTTTTACATTGCAGTTTACAGTAAACGTACTATCTATTACAGTATATATGTACAAGTAAAGTAAACTCAGTTTCATTTTCTCTTCTCCCATGGCTGGATAAACCAAATACACTACAGCATCCCACGTTTAAGGTTGTTTCCCAAAGTGGCTTCTGTAAAATGCCTTTAATAAGCTTTTAACAACAATAAAAAAGATATCACCTCCATCACAATGACAGCCTAATGAGTCCTCAAAAGTGACTAACAAGAATGGTAAATACTTGCTATTCTTCAATGGCTTTATAAAATAGCTACTGATGGGCGGCACCTGTGACTCAGCGAGCAGGGCACCGGCCCCATATACCATGGGCTGCGGGTTCAAACCCGGCCCCGGCCGAACTGCATCAAAAAATAGCCGGGCATTGTGGTGGGCGCCTGTAGTCCCAGCTACTCACGAGGCTGAGGCAGGAGAATCGCCTAAGCCTAAGAGCTGGAGGGTGCTAGAGCTGTGACTCTACGGCACTCTACTGAGGGTGAGAGAGTGAGACTCTGTCTCTACAAAAAAAAAAAACCCCAATTTAAAAAAAAAAAGCTACTGATAGCAACTCAAAAACACTAAAGAAAAAAAGACAATGAGGAAACAGCTATTTCTTTTGCCTAGTGAATTCATAATAAATAATAATTTGAGGCTACAGATTATGAAGCCAGAAGATTCGTGTAGCATAGCTTAATGTTTACATTTGTAATCCCTTGGACTAAAACTCATCTAGTGTCATAATTGTTCAGTCCATTTTTCTTTTAACATTGTTTAATGCAAAGACCAAGGGAATGGTGGAATTCTTGATCCTTTTGGACAAAAGTTCAGTGAGACAGGGGACTAAAATTAACTAGCAAAGGGGAAAAACTAATCTCAAAATTCTAACTGCCATAGGACTTGGCTACATCCAAGACTGAAAAGAATCAGAGCTGAAAGAAATGACCAGCTGTGGAGGCTCATGCCTATAGTGACAGCTCCTCAGGAGGCTGAGGTGGGAGGATCACTTGACCCATGAGTTCAGGTTGCAGTGAGCTATAACTGTACCACTAAACTCCAGTCTGGGTGACAGACTGAAACCCTGTTATCTAAAAAATTAAATTAAATTAAATTAAAATGTACTGAAAGGAATCATAAGCCAAAACTAAGAAACCATAGTCCTGTATGCTTTCTACTGATGGCATTTAAAAATTATACAACGGAATTTATTTGCTATATACATAAACTAGTGTTGGAATTTGGGGAGGAAGTATCAAAAACATCATCTACACAAATATTAGAATCATACTCAGATTTTCAAAAAGGTATAATAATCGGTTTACCATATTACTAGCTGTTTGTAAAATCTATAATGGTTAATAAAACAAAATCCTTATGAATACAGTACTAAGCAAATTACACCAATTTAATAAGTGGCTCAATTCATAAGGCTTAAGAACAATATCCCTGAATTTCTAAGTGTTCATCTCACTTTTAACATGGTTTTATCCAATTGTTACCTCATCTGGAGAGAGATTTTAAAAACTCCTCCCTCTTTAATACATCATAACGCTTTCAGAGGTGTAAAGGAAACAATTTAATTTCTCTTCCATTTTGCCCATTCTCATGAATCAGGTAATAGTGTTATTACAGCCTTTATGTTAAAGTAGGTGCCCTCAAGATCCAATGGATTGAAGTAACTGACTTTCTAGGTCCAAGATATAGGTGGTATACAATTATTCTGTCTGCCAGGAAGTCATGTCTCTGGTTAAATATATTCCTGGATTAACGATTGAGAAGTTAAGGCCAATGCCGTCAGACTGTTCCCTATTATCAAGAAACAGGTCTTCTCTATCAAAATGTCTTAGTGGATAGAGCCAGATCTGATACTTTTCATGTATCCTCTGTAGCACCTACTAAAGTGTTGGGCAGAGATATATGCTCAAGGGAATAACCAGTGATATGAGAAGAACTAACTCAAGGGTGAATGTGGTCACGGTAAAACCATACCTTAGTGTACCCATCATTCAAAAGGCAGTCAACAAAGTGAATCTCTGAAAGAGAACAAACCATTATGGCCCTTTTATTTACTTCTCTTAGTCACTAAGAGATTATATATGTGCATAAGTGCTGCTTGTTGAATTATACCTGGGAAATTATTTCTGTCTCAGAGGAAACACTAACCTGTCATATGGCACATTTTAATTCCAATAATACAATTCATAGAATTATTAACTTTAAAAGTTATTTTACATGTTATCCATAGTAGTAGATATTTTGAATGTTAGTCTTCTTGTGACATCATTTAAAATGTATTTTATTTTTAAACATCTGCATGAGGTAGAAGGAACTCACAAAAGAAAGTAACCTTCAACATACTGACATTTAACCATACAATTAGCCCCAAGTCAGAAGAAAAGTTACAGTTTTAAGCTGGTACATTACTGACTACTGTTAAAATTTTACCCTTATCTGAAAGAAGTTTCTTATATTTGAAATTGACATTTCTCCAGTTTAAGGTATTATATTATAGAAAAAGAATAATACACACTCTAAAATATTTAAAAAGATTGTATACAACAGCATCTCTTAGCTATCCTTTTTTAATATGTTGCTTTAAATCATCTCAGTTACGACAGAGTTTCTTTCTACTTAAAGAACTGATCATACATCAATATGGAAGCCAAAAATCCTTCCAGTAAAAGCAAGATAAGAGGCATGATTCACATTTAAAATAATATACTTCTCAAAAAAACTAGCAGCACTTCTTTCTACAGGACATAAAAATCTGGCTTCACTGACTGATCAGAAACAAAGGAAAATGCACATAGGGCCAAAAGAGCTCCTTGCACAAGAGGAATGTGAGGCTCCAAGTTTTCTCTAACAACTATTTCCCCATTAGGTGGTATGTGAAACTACTGGAATGTCAATTTCAAGGGCAGAGAGGCGAGATCGTGCTGAATAGGGCTGTGAGTAAGTATGCATACTGGGAGGATGGGAGTACAGTGGTTGCCAGAAAGGAGAAGGCAAAGATTTGCATGCACAATACCAAATAAACAGTAAAAGAGAAGTCATAAACAGGCCCCCAGCACTGGCAATAGTGACATACACTGCATAGTCAAATGCAAAGACTGGCTCGAACTTCCTGTTCAGGTGGACGTTATAAAAGAAGACCCAGATAGATGGGGAGAGGCTCACAGTACCTGCCAGGAAAAACAGAAGACCAGCCACCAGGTGGCAACCTGCACTATTGACCAGACACTTGGCCAGTTTGATGTTAGGCACCGAGGACCTGAAGGCAGTGTTGCACATTCCAATCAGGCAAAGTAGCAAGGCACCCATTGCAATAAGGATGCTGAGGGGGAGGGCAAACTGGAGGACACGCAAGTCTAGCTGGTCAACAGATGAGTACCAAGTAGTGTCGTACATCAGGCAGTCACTGCTCCCGTCGTACCGAGCACATTTTACCCAAAGGCCTGTGTAAACAGTGAGGTTCTTCTCATTTCTGTTGAAGGTGATCAATCGTAATTTTCTCCAGTTGGGAAGCAGAGTCCCCGCAAAGAGGCCTGCTACCGAGGCGATTCCACACAGGAAGGAAAGGACTGTGGCTGCATGGACATCCCGACAGCCCATGGCAGGCAGGCTTGTGCAGTACTGTCAGTCAGACTAAGGGGTGACACACAAGAGGACAAATCGTGAGGGGCAGTAGAACAGAGCAGGAAAGGTGGTGCCAACTGGCAACACATCTAGTGATGAAATGTCAATGCAAAGAGGAAAACTCCCTCCTTTGTTTCATCTCTCTGTACAATATAAATGTATACAAATGTATGTGTGAGACCTCACAGCACAGGCACATACACATGACTGGCTATTGCTGACTGGGTCACAGAGCAATTAAAATCTTTAGCCTTCAGACCTTAAATTCTCTTGGTTGTCGATAATCATTCTTTTAACACATGTATATCAAGCACTTTTAATGTGTTTTTTATATAGCAAGGACCAGAGCACTCACCAACAAATGCCACAAATTCAGCCCCAAATGTTCATACAACAGGTGACAACAGCTTATAAAAGGCAAAATTGTGGGGAAATAAGCACTACATCCTCTGGTCAGCAGGGCTTGAGGGCTGACTCAGCTTGAATGCTTGGCTTCTAATCCCTATCTCCTTACTTACTAGTCAAGTGACCCTAAGACAGCTATAGAAGTTCCCTGTGCCTCATTTTCCTCATCCGTAAAATGGAAAACTCAGTGCCCATCTCACAGGGTTGTTCCATGCGTTCAATGAAGTAATATAATATCAAGTGCTTAAAACACATCTGGAACACTTCAAGTGCTATGCCAAGTATAACTGCTTCTTAGCAACTCAGTGCTTGGCACATCTGAGCAGTTCAAAGAACATTTGCTGAATGAATGTTAAACAAGAAAAAGCAAACTGATTTCATTCCTACATATGAAGCACACCAGGAAATTATAAAAATGGACTCATCTCCAATGATTTAGTCAAAAGATGAGAACAAAGAAAGGTCCCTGAAATTATTCTGCTCAACTACTTCCTAGCTGATTCAAGATGACCTAGCACTTTTCAGGGAAATCTACAGCTCTTGTTGGTTATTACACTATTACTGTTCACATAGGATGAATGCAAAGATTTTTGAAGCAATGACAACCTTTCTCTATTAGTGTTATCATAAAGAAAACAGGCTATTCTTTCATCCCAAATTAAAAGTGACGTTCATCTTCTATATATGACTAACTATGAATACCAGTACCTTATTCAGCTTTAATTTTGTCAAGGGTTTGAAACTCACACTCAAAGCACCATTCAAATGTATTTTCTCTGTTTTCTATAATGCCCACTATGAGGCAACAGAGCTAACGAGGTAGCATATTTACTTTTTGGTCAGAACATGATAAGTGGACAAAGCTGACAATAATTTTTATTCCTGGATTCAGAATAGCGGTGTTTAGATAGTCCATCATCTTTTGCAGAATCAAATATTATCTGCTCAGATGAGGAGTACCATTTCTAGGAGTTCTGTATCAGAAAGATGACTATGACCAAAATTCTAGGAAACTGGCTTAGAATGTGATTCTCATACGTATTCCTGTGGGAGGGCACAATGTTCTTCAGAAAACAGTATGTTATTTGTACACTTAAGCCAATCATAAAATCTAGGAATAATTTTGCTAGCAAAAAACAAAAAAAAATGCCTATTCATATACATATACACAGAGTTTCAACACAAATGACCGTTTGTTAAAAGTCCTCCAGCTAAACATGGTTAGTTCTAAGTTTTTCCATTAATATTAGTTCACTACTCGTTTACTATGTTGCCTTTTGTTGGTATTATTAGAAGTAGCAATTGTTTAGGGGAAAGTCTATGGACGAAAAGGCTTAAAGAAATTACTGGGGTTTTTATTCATGCAATTTGGGAAAAACAGTTTTGTTTAATTTTAACAACCAAACTCTTTGGTCCAGCCATGGAAACTCTATGGAAGATTTGAGAATGTTTACATAAGAAAAGTCTACTAATGATGCCAAGCTCCAGAATTCAGCTCCCTGTTGGTTTTTGCCCATTCACTCATCTCCCTCACAAACCGCCTGCAACTTGCACAATGCCTGGCTCACAAGTTGTTCTAATGTTAAATGAATGAGTAGTGGGCTCTGTACAATGACCACAGTAACTCACAAAGGTGGACCATTGGTAATGGAGAACTAGACAAGGAAATAGCTACTACCAAGCAATCATTCATTCAACATGTATTTATGTTGTGCTCAGTATCCGGCATGTGCAAAACACTGTTAGGTCCTGGAAGGACACTGAGACCACTGAGATCTGGACTTTGCTCCCAATGTGTTTACAGTGAGACTTATGGAAAGAATAAGCTATTTTAGGCCATCTAAAAAGACCAATAGTAAAGCAATTGTATGATTACTACACACAAAGTGATTATTGTTAGGTATTAAGCAAAGTGAACTAAAAATTTATCATCCAGAGCTAGAGAAAGATCGAGCAATGAAGGAGAATAAGGATTTGATTAAAGATGTTAAGACATAAGAAAAATGTTTCTTTCAAAGCTTCAGAACTCCAGATAACACTCAAAATCTTAACCAAATCACAATTCCTTCTTGCTTTCAGAGGTAGGGAACAAATACTTGGAATCTCATTCCTGCAATGCAAATGGAATGAGAAACAAGGATGTATCACTTCATTATTAATAAATTCCTGTAATTCTCAGCCTACAGAATATCAAATGACATTAATGAACAGGTCAACATTTATTTCAGTATTAAGTACATTTAACTATATCCAAATTCAAATCAATACAAGTGTTATATCAATCCTCTAAACTTGCTCTTGATGAAGCTTTCTTAGATCAGTTCTCAGGGACTGAAAGTCCTACTTGCAGAGACTCAACAAAGATACTATGTCATTTTTTCAGAAGGGAAATACTATTAACCTCAATTCTTAAGCTAAATTTCAACCATGGTGCTAGAATTATGCCTAGCTCCTTTGGCTGTTTTACCTTTCATATCCTGTTCTTAATTCCACACACTTATGATTTAATAAGACACATACCCCTTGAGAGTGATAAAGTAACATTTTACAGGATAGCTAGGGAAAAGCAGTATGTTTAATGTTTTAAAACCGAAAGATAATGCTGACTTCCAGATCAGGATTTGTTCAGACATGAGGGTAAAAAAGACTTCTACTTGTGTGTATGTCAATTATATTGAATCCAGAATAATTTTTTTCAAATGCAAATCTGATCTTATCATTCCATTTCTTACAACTGAATAATTTCTCATTTCTCACAGAATAAAGTCTCTAAAGTTTCAAATCCTGGCATAAACCATCTGATTCCTACCAAATTCTCAACCTCCTTACGTGCCATTCTTCCACCTTACACATTACAATCTAAGTAGCTATACCACTTTTAATTTCCCAATTTTCCACTTTCTAATCTGGTTAAGAGCTTTCCCTCTTACTATTCTTTCTCCTAGAACTTTCTTAATACCAACCTTTTCTTTGCTTAGCTAATAATATCTATTCTTCATTCAGTTACCAGCGAGGCTTTCCCTAAACCTTCCTCCTACTCCTGATTATATGCTCTATTAGCACCTTTGTCTTTTTTTTTTTGTAGCAGTAGCCATTCTTATAATTCCTTGTTTATGGTTTTTCTTTCCCATCAAGCTGAGGTCTAGAACAAAGATCCGTCTATTCGATTCACTATGTCTAATACTGGCACATAAAAAACACCCAATTATTTGTTGAATGAATGGACAAACAAATGGAGGGTCCATATGACTCTGATCAGGATATAGAGTTAAATATTTACTCTAGTATCAGTTCCATTCATTTCATTTGGGACAGAAACCTGTGTTCTGAAGCATTCAGGCTGCTTCTAGACTGTGCCCCTGTTTTCTACTCCTTATTGGCCAAAAGTTCATTTTCTTCCCCCCAGAAACCTATGATCAGGAAAGATGAGGCCATTGCCAGGTAATTACATACAGAGTGTGCTTCTAGAAATACATATCTAAGTTCAGCAACATTGGCTCATTTCAACAGTGGTTAGAAAGTCAATTACTCCTGTGTTGATTCTTCTGTTTTCTACTTATTAAATATGCCATGAATTGAATGTCCCCCTTAGTTAAAAGTGATTAACATCAAATTATTATTTATTTATCACAGCTAAACAATTATATTTATTTTTTAAATAAAAATAGGGAAAATAAACATCTTTTTGCCAGATAAAAGCCCTAATTAGGGACTATGGAAAATGTATAAGGCTAAGAACACTTTATCCAATCTGACAAGCAGTCATAAACACTAGCTGAGTGACAGCTTTCAGCTGGGTCATGTGTACAGATGAGTGGCTTGTTGTTTCCATTTAGGAGGCAGCTCAGTACTGCTATCCAGGAGACCAAAGCCCAAATACCAGTCATAACCTATCATTTACAAACTGGTCAAGTCACTTATCTCCGCTGAACCTCAAATTTCTAAAGCGTTCTACAATATAGTTGTGAGATCATAAATAGCAAAGCCCTTTGAAAATCAGAATATGGTCAGAAATTTAAGTTGCAATGATTACCACTGCATATTTGTCATTTGACTATCTGTTCCACAATGACTTGTGGAGGACATGGATAAAATTTACTACACAATTATAGGGACAGGTGGGGCTTGGGCGCCCTGGTGGGCCCTGCCCTGCCTCTATTTTTTTCTGATTAGTTTTTGCAAAATGGGGGGAAAAAAAAATCTAGTACACAATTAAATGTTATCAAAGACATCATTTCAAATAACAGTATATTCAAAATGATCTCTTTTCTTTAATTTTAAACAGGGTTCAAAGAAGGCTGTAGCAGAACTAGTAGCTAAGAGATTTAGGAATTCATAGATCCATTGCTATTTTCTCAGGGATAATTCTGAGGAACAGCCATAAGAGAACATATGTCTAACAGCTGCTAAATTAATTATTCATAGTCCCTTCTACCTGTAATTTGAGTTTTCTTAGAAACTGTAAGTCATTAATCATTGCACTTACAAGAGAGGTCTTTCCTACACCTTTATTTTGTGGAACTAGAGAAAAAAGTATCATTATTGGCTAATATATGATTAGCAAGAGAATGAAATATGAGATATAATCAAAGATGTACTTACCCTTTGAGGTGCCTGATAGTTTTAAAACAGCTTTAATAAACTTAGAAGAAACACATACAGATCTGAACATATAGTGTGGTGATGATCTGGGCCTAAAGAAATAGGAAAAAGGTCCCAAATAATATGGTATTTCTCTCAAAACTCAATGTAAATTCACACGGATTAGAAAAGTAACTAGTGATCATCTAAAACCAATGAAATGTCATACCAAAAAATGGCAGGCATTTTTTTAAAGGTAGTATATTCTTAAATTCATGCATTATTTATATGTACGATATAAAAGAAAAAAATTAACTCTCATCTGGTAACTTGAGAAGATAGGAGAAATCACTTTACTGTCATGGCAATAAATGATCATATTTAATAATTTTTTTAAATTTTAAGTCCCAAAATAAAAAAAAAGTACAACTGCAATTTACTATTTAAATTGTACACGAACTTTATGGCCACCGTGTGTGTGTGTGTGTGTGTGTGTGTGTGTGTGTGTGTGTATTTTTGTTGTTGTTGTTTTGAGACAGGGTCTTATTCTGTTGCCAGGGCTAGAGTGTATTGATGGATTCATACCTTACTCTAGCCTTAAACACCTGGGCTTGAATGATCATCCTGCCTCAGTCTCCTGAGTACTAGGAACTACAGGTCTGCACTACCACAACCACCACCAACTCCCCACTCCCCTGGCTGACTGTATTTTTGTAGAGATGGGATCTCACTAGCTGCTCACAAATGATCGTCCCGCCTTGGCCTCCCAAAGTGCTGGGATAATAGGATAAGCCACCATGCCCAGCCTTCATTTTTAGATCTTTTTCTGATCATAGTGACAGAATAAGGAGGGTAAAGAATCAATGTGCAGCTGTCTTGGAAGGAAAAGAAATTCATTGTGTCCTTTAGACTTTTTTAAAGGATACTAGCAGCAAATCGAGATGAAGTTTACATGCATTAAGCATCCTAAAATTTGCAAGTAGAATGCTTTTGAGTTTATAGTTCCACCAATGGCCCAATCCACCATTTTAGGATGCTTCCATATATCTACTTTAAACATCAGCTACTTCCTCTTTAAATACCATTCTTAGAGATAGGTTCTGACTGTGTCACCCAGGCTGGAGTGCAGTGGCCTGATCACAGCTGACTGTAACCTCAAATCCTGACCTCAAGTGATCCTCCCACCTTAGCCTTCTGAGTGGCTAGGACTACAGGCCTCCCACCACACCCAGTTAATTTGGGGGTAGGGAGAGGGAAGGGATCTTGCTATGTTTCCCAGGCTGGTCTTAAACTCCTGGTCAAGTAATCCTCCTGCCTGGGCCTCCCAAAGTGCTGTGACTACAAGTGTGAGCCACCTCACTAGGCTTTATAAATACTATTTACCTCAAACAGGTAGGATGAGAAGGAAAATTTGTAAAGGCCTGAGAGCTTCCCAGGACAGAGACATCCATCACTAACTCCATTATGATGATTATGCAGAATATGGTCCACAACAATCTACACAGAGATTTCAATCAGGTTTTTCCCCCCAAAGTATGTTTCCGGAGTTAGTATCAAGCATAACTGCTTACTCCAAAGTCAGAGGAAGTCCTTTTTACGATTAATAACACACAACTGAATCCCTGGGCAATCATTTTAAGTGGGGTTACTAAGTCTGTCCTTTCTCTATCTAATAGGTGACAGAGCCCCTCCAAGGAGTGAACACAGAAACCTGGGCTTTAGGGGAAAAAAACCAAGCATCCAGGGCAAGCTTCCCTCTCTCCCCACCACTTCTATCCTCCTCCACCTCTCGCAGCTGTGTCCTTAGGAGCACCAGAGCTGGCAGAAAGGAAAAAAAGCCCTCCTGGGTAGAGCCAAGCGAAAGAGACGTCAGCGGCGACTGCCGACGCTCTCACAGCCCGTCCCTGCAACACTGAGTGGGTTGGAACCGCAAGCAGGTCATCATTACACAACCAGCATCAGCTGGTTCTTCAAAAATAGCAACTTGCAGCTCCACTCGCACCCGAGCCGGCCGAGCTCCCGGCCCTTTGCTGCTCCGGCAACACACCTCGACATTTCCATGTTCTTGTGTTCCTGTGCACAAAGTAATTTTGTAACGCTTTATTAAATACCCCTCACTCAATTTTCACGTCCACAACGGCTCAGCGTTTCTCAATCTAATTCCTCTGCACTTAGCTATTTTAATAAAATGCTCAACCACTTATGCAAAAGACCCAGAATCGAGGACATTCCTGACCACACCTACCTGTTCTCACACGCAGGGTGTTTCTCTCGCCCACACCGGGCAGCGTCTGGCAGTCTCCTCCTCAGCTCTCAGGAAGTGCGTCCCGGAGCCGCCCCGGGGCCTTCTGGGAGCGCAGACCGGCTCTCCCGCCGCCCCCCGCGGCAACATCCTGAGGTCCGCGGACTACAGCTCCCAGAACCCACCGCGCCGCGGCGGCAGCCGTACCACCTACCACCGGTTCTGTCTTCCTTCCCCCACTTTGGCCTCCTGGGATTCGACTTTCAATTTCGAAAGCTTTGGCTTTCGGTTCCGTCTAGCTTTGGCTTATCGGTTTATTAAAAAAAATAACAAAACGTATTTTTATTTTTTTTATTTATTTTTTTTGGGGGGGGTTGCAGCCGTCATTGTTGTGTTGGAGGGCCCAGGCTGGATTCGAACCCACCAGCTCAGGTGTACGTGGCTGGCGCCTTAGTCTGTTGAGCCATAGGCGCCGAGCCCAAAACGTATTTTTAAAACAGAGTCTCACTTTCTCACCCTGGGTAGAGTGTCGCGGTGTCACAGTTCACAGCAACCCCAAACTCTTGGGCTCAAGCGATCCTCTTGCTTCAGCCTCCCAGTAGCTGGGATCACCGGCGCCAGCCACAACGCCCCGCTATTTTTTTGAGAGATGGGGGGGTCTCGCTGTGGCTCAGGCTGGTCTGGAACACCTGTGCTCAAGCAATCCACCCGCCTTCCCCTCCCAGAGTGCTAGGATTACAGGCCTGAGCTCTCTCAGCCTTAAACTAAAAACTTTGAGTTGGGTACCCAGATAAATATTTCCTATTAAATGTGACGTCCCCATAGAAGGAAGCTAGTTAGCAAAACTCCTTAAAACTGTAGTTTCCCCTCTCAAATTGTTTACCTTGGCACAAAGTAGGGAGTTCAAAGTAGAAGAGAGTTTAGAACCAAGCAGCCTAGGGTTTCTTTTTTTTTAGACTGTCAAGCTGTCACCCTGGGTAGAGTGCTGTGGCATCACAGCTGACAGCAACCTCCAACTTCTGGGCTCAAGCGAGTTTCCTGCCTCCGCCTCCCAAGTAGCTGAGACTACAGGCGCCCGCCACAACCCCCTGCCATTTTTTGGTTGCAGCCGTCATCATTGTTTGGCGGGCCGGGTTGGATTCGAACCGGCCAGCTCAGGTGTAAATGGCTGGCGCCTTAGCCTGTTGAGCCACAGGCGCCGAGCCCAGCCTAGGGTTTCAATGGGGCTCACCTACATATTGGCTGGGTGGCCCTGGGCAAGTGACCTATTTCTGAGATTATCTGTAAAAATGGATAATAAGATTACCTACATTACACAATTGATTTGAAAACTGAGGTACTTGGTAAAGTATAGAGCATATAGCTAGCTATTACACATTTGAACTAACTTGACTTTCCCACACATAATACCCATTCCTATCCCAGTCTGCCCCAGTATAACCTTGGGCAAGGTAAGTAATCCCTTGGTACCTCATCTGTACCAAGAGTATGTCTACATCAGAAAATTATGATGAGGATTAAATGAGTTACTATATGAAAGAAGTTTACAATAGTGTCTGACACACCATGACTGTTTGCTGTTGGCATTTTCTATTTTTGGTGTTGCTCTAGTAACAATGAATGAATGAATCTTTATCAGTGATTAAAACATGGCAGGGTGGGGTGCTACTGTCTGTCCACTGCTACCCTCTTCTCATTTCCCATACTGCTCCCGAGGAGAGATGAAGCTATCTAAGGCCAAAAGCAACCTGATCCCAATTGTAATAATAGGAAAGATACTACTGGGTGGTGAAAAGATCTCTCGGCACAGATAGGCCTGGGCTTCGGGCCAACTCTGGCAATAGCAGATGGATGACAGCAATGTTACACAGGATGTCTTTGCTCTGAACTTCAGTTCTATTGTCTATAAAACAGGATTGAGGGAATGCTTACTGGGCTTCATGTGAAGGGTGACAACATGATCTTCCTATACATGCGGAAGAGGGGCTGCGCCACTTTCAGATACCACCTTGTGCAGAAGGCCCCACCTGCGGCAGGGGAAAAAGTCCTCCTTCCCAGTGCACCAGCAGGAATGCTTGCTGGGCTTCCACATGAAGGGCGATCTTCTTGCACATCCAGAAGACAGGCAGCACCACCTGCAGATGGTACCTTGAGCACAAGGAAACATGGGGGCCCAAGAAGAAAGGGAGTGACAGCCTAAGGGCCAGTTGTGGAGCAGTCAGAACACGTATGTTTATTGATTCAGTTTACCATCTTACAGTGGTGTGGTTTGTGGCACTCCAAAATAATTACAATAGTAATATCCAAGAGCACTGTTAACAGCTCACCATAACAAATATAATAATAATGAAAAAGCTTTAAATATTGTGAGAATTACCAGTATGTGAAACAGAGACCATAGAAAAATGGTGACAGTAAGACTTGATCTATGCAAGGTTACTGCAAACCTTCAACTTGTAAAAACTGTGATGTCTGCAAAGTGCAATTAAATGAAGTACAATAAAATGCCTTAGGGCTCAGCGCCTGTGGCTCAGGAGCTAAGGCGCCAGCCACGTACACCTGAGCTGGTGGGTTCGAATCCAGCCCAGGCCCACCAAACAACAATGACGGCTGCAACCAAAAAATGGCAGGGTGTTGTGGCGGGCGCCTGTAGTCCCAGCTACTTGGGAGGTGGAGGCAAGAAACTCGCTTGAGCCCAGGAATTGGAGGTTGCTGTGAGCTGTGATGCCACAACACTCTATCGGCACTCTATCCAGGGTGACAGCTTGAGGCTCTGTCTCAAAAAAAAATAATAATAATAATAAAATAAAATAAATAAAATGCCTTTAACCTATATTTTGATCCACAAAACAACTCCCCCCCCACAAAAAAAAAAACAAAAAGAAAAAATCAGGACTGAATCAAATAACTATTAAAAAATCATTTTATAATTTTTTTTTTTTTTTTGCAATTAAAATGGCTTTATTCCTCACCTGGGTGCCAGGGAGGTGAGATTTCTAACCGGTAAGAAATCCCTTCTAACTTATTTCTTGATCGTTGATGCATATGCAACTGATTATAGTAATTTAAATCACAGCACAAAAGCCAATGCAAAGGAATAATTAAAAGCCTTAGTGGGAATTTAGATTAGATTAGATTCTTATACTACCATTCTTAAAGTACTTTCGATTAGCAATGAAAAGTCTAGCTTTCCCATTTTTCTCATCAGCGATTCTTTAACTTGAATAAGTCAAATCTTAAAACAAAATTAAAAATACTAAATCTTAAAAACACCAAAATTCTTCAAAGATTCCCATTTGGTTACTGTATTAATTTTCTATTGCTGCTATTGCAAATTATCACAAACTCAGAGGCTGAAAACACCATACCTTTATAGTTATGGAGGTCAGAAGTCTGACATGGGTCTCACTGGGCTGAAATTAAGATGTTAGTAGGCCTCTCTCGGTTTTTGAGACTTCAGGAAAGAATATGTTTCTTCAGCTTCCTGAGGACACCTACATTCTCTGGATCATGGCCTCCTCCTATCTTCAAAACCAGCAATGGTTGGTCAAGTCTTTCTCAGAGCACTTCATTTTGGCACTCTTCTTTCTGCCTCCCTTTTCCGTCTTTTAAGAACGCTTGCAATCAATTATTTCGGCCCACCTAAATAATCCAGAATTATTCTCTTATTTTATAGTCATCTGACTATCAACTTCTATTTGCAACCTTAATTCCCCCTTGCCATGTAACGTAGCATGTTCATAGATTCCAGAGATGAGAATGTAGACATCCTTAAGGCACCATTATTATGCCGACCACAGTCCCTAATAACTTCTTTCTGATTCCAAAGGCCTTTTTCAGTCCTAATTTTCTTCCACCTTCAGATCCACGTTACACAATTCTGCCTGCCTCTATTTCCTAAAGTCTTCTTTCTTGGATTTAGAAATGCCCACATTTCTAGCTTGCTTAGTTTGCTTTGTCTGCTTAGTTCTCTGACCATTTTGTGGTCACTTCCATTCACCCCACTCCCCAGTATAATTATCAAAAGGTTCTTTCCTGGGTCCCCCTCTGTCAATAAAAAAATTCCTTAGAGGGAAATCTGATTTCTGTGTCCTTGAATCTGTAACTCTGGCCAAGACTTCTCCAAAATTTAGTATAATAATTATTTCTAATTACCTCCTCAGATGGCAACTGTTATTACTTAAATTCCATCATGTTCCAAATACAAATCCCCTTTCCAATCCAAGTTTTCTGCCACCCTCACACTCCCCAGCTCTTATTTATTAGAGGCAGCAAAGAGGTTGGTGGATTACTTGTAATTATCCTACAGTTTTAAAAGAGAAAAACATAAATATAAACTCACTTGATTTTATTAGCTGTTTTAGGTTACATAAATTGTTTTTACTTATGTTTATACATTTTTTGAGTGTGATACTTTTTGAAGCAATCTGCAGGATAAAGTCCAAGATTTCTCTTGCATGTCTCAGTAGAAAGTGGTTTCTCTGCTTCCACCGTTCTCATTTCTTCTGCCACAAACGTAATCCTCTGCTGATTTTTTTTTCACTTTGCATTATAAAATGCATCTTCCCATTTAGCCTTTCCTCAGTGTCAGAAGATGATGCTCTTCCCCATTTTTTTGAATTTCTGTTCCTCACATTGCTCACAAGCCCAGTGATGAGGTTTCTCCTGTAAGAAAGGTATGTCCCTGCTTTTTCTCCACTCTCCTTAGCTAATGAGTAAAGGATGTAGTTGTTCACAAGAGCAACGTTCATCAACCAGAATAGTTTTTCCCACCATTTGTAGGACTTCTTTGTAAATCTGTTAATGTCCCCAGTACTGATCAGCTCTGTCCACTCTTCCCCAAAACTTTTGTGTAGTCTAAAATAATCGTCAGTTTTTCAAATCGAACAGGCTGTTTCTTACTATCACCAGTGTTCAGCTGTGTTTGAGGGCCAAAGAATGTACTCAGCATTGTCACTAACCTCTTCTCATGGAAGGAGAGGAACATCATTTTCATATCATATTGATAGGCACATCATTCATAGTCCTAGAAGTTTCTTCTTGTTGAGATCACTTGGAAAATCCTTCCTAGAAGGCGTAACTGTCCTGTTACATGTATTTTCATTTTATGCAATTCTCAAGCAAGTTGAGGAGTTGTGTAGAATGCAACAACACCTCCCCCCCCAAAAAAATGTGTCGGACGTCTTCTGGTATCAGAGCAGAACAGGAAAATCTTGTCCTACAAGGTCCAACATAGGATTGGAAAGGATTTTAAAATACCCCTTTGTCTCCTATCATTCCTTATTTTGTTAGTAGTTTCACTTTATTACCTAACTCCTTTTGATTTTTTTTTTTTGTTGTTGCTGTTTTTGGCTGGGCCTGGGTTTGAACCTGCCACCTCCGGCATATGGTGCTGGGCGCCCTACTTCTTTGAGCCACAGGTGCTGCTGTTGTATTTTTTTTATACCTTTCGAATTTGGAACCACATCTCCTGATTCTTCCTTTGAAATATCCACTTGCCCCATATTTAACTAGGAATTATCACAATTCTACCCAAGCCCTCACCTCTTGATATCAAGAATAGGTGCAACAATTTCCTTACATATACAAGGTTTCCCAAAATTACCCCTAAAGTCACCATACATAGGGAAAATGGGAAATTGTAGTTAATGTACATTTAAAAATATTATGAAATTTTATAAAAAGGTGGCCCAAATGTATAGAACATTGTTAATATTTTGCAACATTTTATAATTAATTTCTGTAAACAAAGATACATTTAGCTACAATTTCCCATTTTTCCCACATATAGCCACTTTAGGGACACCCTGTATATTAATGTCAATTAAAAAGATTAACCTTATTTATTACATATCAAACACTGAATTCCCCCCCCCTTTTTTTTTTTTTTTGCAGTTTTTGGCCAGGGCCAGGCTTGAACCCACCACCTCTGGTATATGGGGCCAGTGCCCTACTCCTTTGAGCTACAAGCGCCACCCCAAACACTGAATCCTTTTTCATGGATGATGTAATTCCAATAACCCCACAATACTGGTAAAGACACTGAGATACAGAGTAATTTCCTGGAAAGTCAAGAATTACGAAGCAGAGAACCTTCTTAAAATATTGCTGTTCACTGCTTACAACTCTATAGACTCAGTCCATTCTCCTCTAAGATGTCTGCCTCTGCAACTCTACTCACTCAAACTGCTCATTCCAGCTATTCCTGAACTTGAAATGGCCTCATACTATACTCTTTACCTACCCAAAACCTACCTCTATTCACCTTTATCTGAATCTTTGTATCTTCGAGCTATATTCAATTCATCAACTCCAAAATGTAAACTGCTTCCCTTTTTGTTAGTCACATCTTACGAGAGTATTTCCAAGTCCATGACTGAAATGCAATAAATACAAATTAATGAAAAATACTCCCCACATACTATTCTTCACGGAAGCCTGGCAAAAAACAGATAACTTTATCTATTCATTGACAAGTTGGAAAGTGTAGTTGCAGAATGTATTATTACTGTTTTATGTATCCCTCAAAAATGCATATATTTAAGTCTTAATCCCATTACTTCAGAATGCAGCCATATTATTTGGAGACAAGGTCTTTACAGAGGTAATCAAGATAAAATGAGGTCAGTATGGTGGACCCTAATCTGAGTGGTGTCCTCATAAAACAGGGGAATTTGGAGATGACGAGGCACATGGGGAGAACACTACATGAAGGTGAAGGTCAAATTTGGGGTGATGCTTCTACATGTGAAACAATGCCAATAATTGCCAGCACATCACCATAAGCTAAGCTACAGGCATGGGACAGATTTTCTTTCACAGCCCTCAGGAAGCAATCAGCCCTGCCAGCTTCCAGAATTGTACACATATTTTTGTGGTTTAAGCCATCCAGTTTGTAGTATTTTGTTATGGCAGCCATAACAAAGTAATAAATGAAAAGAAGGTTCTGAGTAAATTAAACAATAAGATGTCACTTTAAAAACTTTTTAGCTTGAGTTTTTTGAGGGTTCTCCATACTTCCTTCCAAAAAGGTTGTATTAGTCTGCAGTCCCACCAGCACTGTGAAAGTGTTCCCTTCTCTCGCCAGCATCTGCAGTTTTGAGACTTTGTGATGTGGGCCATTCTTGCTGGGATTAGATGATATCTCAGGGTAGTTTTGATTTGCATTTCTCTAATAAGTAGGGACACTAAGCAGTTTTTCATGTTTGTTAGCCATTCATCTGTCTTCTTTAGAGAAGGTTCCTTTCATCTCTCTTGCCCAGTGATATAAGGGATTGCTGCTCTTTTTTTTGCAGTTTTTGGCCGGGGCCAGGTCCAAACTCGCCACCTCCAGTATAGGGGCTGGTGCTCCACTCCTTTGAGCCACAGGCGCCACCCTGCTGGTTCTTTTTATGTCTTATTAATTTGAGTTCTCTGTAGATCCTAGTTATCAAGGTTTTGTCCAATTCAAAATATGCAAATATCCTTTCCCAACATGTAGGTTGTCTATTTGCTTTGGTTATTGTTGTCTTAGCTGTACAGAAGCTTTTCAGTTTCATTAAGTCCCATTTGTTTATTTTTGTTGTTGCAATTGCCTTGGAGGTCTTCCTCATAAAGTCCTTCTCCAGGCTGATACCTCCCATTTGATCCTGCAATCCCTTTGCTGGGCAATTAACCAGAAGAAAAAAATCCTTCTACCACAGGGACACTTGCACTAGATGGTTTACAGCAGCTCAATTTACAATTGCCAAAATGTGGAAACAGCCTAAATGCCCACTAACTCAGGAATGGATTAACAAGCTGTGGTATATATATATACCATGGAATACTATTCAGCCATCAAAAAGATGGAGACTTTATGTCTTTTGTATTAACCTGGATGGATGTGGAACACAATATTCTTAGTAAAGCATCACAAGAATGGAGAAGCAAGAATTTTATGTATTCAATTCTGATATGAGGACAATTAATGTCCTAGTACACCGTGGGGGATGGAGAATGGGGAGAGCTGAGAAAGGAAAGGAGGGAGTGGGGGGGGGGAATGGGTGTGGTACACCTTTTGGAGGCGGGACACAATTATAGCAGGGTCCTTATCTAACAAACGCAATCAATGTAATCTGGTTCTTTGTGCACTCAATGAATCTCCAACAATAAAAAACAAACAAAACCAAAAAACTTTTCAGTAATTTCTTGCATACCACCAAATTTAGCAACACCTTTTTTTCTAATCTTCCTTAACAAAATTATTAGTGAAGGGGGGAGGGAGAGAGGGAAAGGGATTGGACAAAAGAATTGGCCTATAAATAGTATGATCAAAGGCCTTTGCCTGTAATACATTTGAGTGTTTTAAATCTTTGTCTCTTATGTCCACCACCACGACTACCATTTTTTTGCCAGTTTTAAAAAAAGAAACCTGTATGCTAAACTTTGGCTGAGGGTGGTCCAAATTTGGCATTATGGTACTGCCACCACTTACTGCAGTTTCAGTTACTCATGGTCAAACATGGTCTGAAAATATTGAATTCCAGAAATAAACACGTGCCACTCTAAGCAGCATGATGAAATCACTCCATCCCACTCAGCAGGTGAGTCAACCTTTGTCCAGTGGATCCAGGTGGATATGCTACCTGCCTGTTAGTCATCGACATTCTCTGCCCCTGACATCATCATGGCTCGATGATCCAGGATCACTCCAAGCAGGTAATTCTCCTTCTGACATATCATCAGGTGAACAGGAGCCTAGCACTATGACACACTGCCTATATGTCATTCACTCGACCTCATCATCTAGGAATATCATCATCTCACATCATCCCAAGAAGGGTCATTACAGTACAATATTTTCAAAAAGAGAGACTATATTAACATAACTGGATTACCGCATATTGTTATAATTGTTCTATTTTATTATTATGACTCTCTTATAGGGCCTAACTTACAAATTAAACTTTAAACCCAGGTATGTATGCATAGGGGAGAAAATCCCCTGGTATATATAGGTTTTGGTATGTCCACAGTTTCAGGTGTCTACTAGGGGTCATGGGATATATCTCCTATAGATAAGGGAAGACTACTGTATAATATGAATGGTTTGTCAAAGCTGATGTTTTTCTGATTCATATTTTCATAGGAAAGACAACTATGTGTGCTCATTTTATTGTTCTTACAATTTCTCTTGACCCCAAAGTGGTATCAATTCCTGGAAACATTTATTTTTAAAACTGAGGCTCAATTACTATAGAGTACTCTTATTTCCCAGGGGTTTTTATTTACTGTGATTGAATTTTGTTTCAAATCCATCCAAAGTCATAAGCTTTTTACTCAGTATCGTGATTTAAAATATTTAAATATTTACCTCGATTTAAAATATTCTTTTTTTTTTTTTTTTGAGACAGAGCCTCAAGCTGTCACCCTGGATAAGAGTGCCGCGGCATCACAGCTCACAGCAACCTCCAATTCCTGGGCTTAAGCAAGTCTCCTGTCTCCGCCTCCCAAGTAGCTGAGACCACAGGCGCCCACCACAATGCCCAGCTGTTTTTTTGGTTGCAGCCATCACTGTTTGGCAGGCCTGGGCTGGATTCGAACCCGCACGTGGCTGGCTCCTTAGCCCGTTGAGCCACAGGTGCCAAGCCAATTTAAAATATTCTCAATCTCCCTTCATTTGTACACAATCAAACACAAATAAAACTGAAGGTGTATTATAGCTTTATAATCGTGTCCTTTTTCTTAAGAAAATTTGCATCACAGTCTTCTTAAAGGCTTTTATACAGAAATAATACCAATCATGTCTTATAACCAAATAAAAAGCGAAGGCACTGATCAGAAGATAATGTTGATTTCAGAAAAGCATATTGGAATATGGGCCACGTACAAAGGAAGTTTTTCCCCGTGCTTTGAACTTTCAATGCACTTAGAGTTTACAAAATTAATAGCAAAACCCATCTTCCCATATATTGCTCCAAAATTAGTTATGATATAAACTGCATATCCTATTTTTCAAATTCCAAATATTTCAAAGGCTGGGACTCAAATAATAACTATGTCTTGCATAGTTTGGTATCTGGGCATCCCAAATAATTTAATTTCTATTATAAACACATTAATAATATATAGGAAGGTGCTTTCTTCCTCTGAAGTCTTCCAAGCACCCAACTACTGATTAAGCAACTGTCACATCGTGAGAGAAAAAATTTTTAAATATTACTAGAATTGCCTATAATTAGTGGTTGGTTATGGTCAGAAATGGTAGTTGAAATTGCCTCCAGCTTTTTCATGCTTACAATAATCAAATAAGGCACCAACTTAATCTGTTACTCCTAAGTTATTCATAGGGACATATTACAACTTTCCAACATCTATATTTTCTTTCTTTCCTCTCTTTCTCATTTCTATTATCTATTTGCTTTTCCTTTAGTTGGCTAGTGATACCCATGCAAAGCTAAAGAGGGTCCCCTAACACATTATTACCCATACTTGCCAAGTTCCACTCAGAAAACAGAAACCAAATAAAATACACATGAAATATCTCTTTAGGATGTTTTTCATTAGTGTTTAGCTTTGCGGTAAAAATTATACAATGCTGTCTGCCAACATTTTACGTCAACTGCGTTTACCTCACTGGCTTAATTCCTCAGTTATAAGCTTTTGTAAGTCAAACTATTTTTTTTTCTAAATGTCTTTTTTAAAAAATCAAATTATTTTAGACTCTTGAACAAGTTAAAAAAAAAAAAAGCAAAACAAAAATCTCATGTATACACTACCCAAGCTAAAAAAATAATATGACCAGGAAGCAATATGGCACAGTGTTTAAATAAAGTTAGTAGGGTGATCTGCTCAGCAAAGTACTCAGCATATGAAAATTCTGGATTTATTTTACTTATCTATTCCATAAGGAAGGACAGATTTAAACAAAATTTCAGATAGTCTCATGGATTCAAAAATATACATTAAATTCACTATTTGGTCTTTAAACAAAATGTTACCATATTCTTGTGATTAGGTGTCATTTGTGTAGGATGATAATTTGCATTATTGGTAATTTTCACTTTTAAAGCTATCACTTTATAAGTATACTTGTGCTGTTACTTTGAAACATGTTTAATGCACCTTAGTAACACTGTCGATTTCTGGATGAACTTACCTTTGTTAACTGAGTTTTAAATCTGAACTCTGCAAACCCTTTGAAACTGGTTTAAAAATATTTCAAGTGTTTCTGTACATTTTTTTGCCAAGGAAAATAATCTGTAGCTTTCAGATTTTTATTAACTACTCTAAGGACTCTCTAACCTCCATCCTGCACAGCAAATAAGCTCTGAGCTAAAAGAAAACACACATCACAAGAAAAACTAAAAACCTGAAATTAATAAAACTCTGACCTAATTTTTCCTATTATAATTTTCCCTGATCACATAACTAATACATGTTTACCATTTAAAAGAAAACATAAAGTTCATCTTGCTATGATACAGGTACATATCACAAAAAGCATAACAGGTATCTGGCATTGTTTAGTCCACAGGTGGAATGAATATTCATGGTACAGATCTAACCTCCCAGTACAGTATCAGACAGTATCTCTGGGTATAAAACTTGTATGTTATGATGGTAAATCAACCTGTTACAGCAAACTCTGCAAGAACTAGTAGGACTTTGTAAAAATTTGCTAGATACTGCATTTAATACTGGGGTTATTCAGTAATACCTCTAATGATTAAGTATTCTATAAAGTTTGTATCTGAAGAATGCATTTTTAAAGTTAAAAATGAAAAGTCTTAAAGGGCAAAATAAAATGCATCTTAAATATTCAAAGTTATTACTTCAAAACAAATCCTAACATTTTAAAAATTTAACTGCCATAAATACAAAAGGCATCTGGATTTTCTCCTTTTGTTTAGAATAAAAATCAAAGGTCAAATAAAGGTACATAGAGTACACTTTTAGTGACTAGAAACTACTACTAAGTGGAACATTTTAGTGAATCACCTAATAAAATGCTTCACTTGGCTCGGCGCTTGTGGCTTAATGGGCTAAGGCGCCAGCCACGTACACCCGAGCTGGCGGGTTCGAATCCAGCCCGGGCCCGCCAAACGACGACGGCTGCAACCAAAAAATGGCCGGGCATTGTGGCGGGCGCCTGTAGACCCAGCTACTTGGGAGGCAGAGGCAGGAGACTCGCTTGAGCCCAGGAATTGGAGGTTGCTGTGAGCTGTGATGCCACGGCACTCTAACCAGGGTGACAGCTTGAGGCTCTGTCTTAAAAAAAAAAAAAAAAAAAAAAAATGCTTCACTTAGTTGCAGCATGGTTCCCTGGGTATTACTGACAGAGCGTATAGGATAGACAATATTCCTGTTAATCCTCAATGTACTGTCCTCTGCCACAGTGCAAAGTAAGATCATGGTGTCAGGACTTTAGGAATTCATCTGATTAAACTGTCTTCACATTGATACTTGTTTACATTTAGGAATTAATAGAGTAGCAAAGAAAAAGGAAATGATACTGAAGTAATGAATATAAAACACACCTAATATGAAGCCCAATCACCATGATCTGTACAAATTCTAAACGCTTTCCCCACTCTTATTCCTTTCTTGTGAAGTGGAACTGCAAACCTCTGCAGTTTCTGCTACCGAATGTGGGCTCCATGAAGGCAGCAGATCCTCTCTGTTCTCTTCAACACCATCCTTGTAATACCCTCTACAGTACTTGGCACATGAGACCTGCGCCCTGAAGACAAAAATACAGTAAGAGCCAGTCCAGGCAGTGGAATAGGAAGCAGGAGTGGGGAATAGAAAATAGAACAAATAAAAGTGAAATACTAGTAAAAAGATGCTCACAAAGAAGAAATTTCAGTCCAGAACAAGTCATCATATTTCTTTAATACTTTACAAAGGTATGAATAGCCATACATAAAGGTTCTGCTAAACATTAAATTCCAAAATAATTTAAAGGTAGAATTGAAGATTTTTAAAAAATTCATTAACTTGCTATTATTTTATAAAAAAGAAATTTAAAAGTTTACATGATGAAAAAACCATGGGAAAAAATATATGCATAAAAATTTCTGTAAAAACATAAAAGTATTAACTGGTTTTTTGTGGGAACGACTGGGAGCTCTCATGCAAAAGAAAAGGGAGTTTTATCTTTTACTTTATATGCTTTTGTACTGTTTGAATGTTTGGTTTTTTTACAATGAACATGTAAATTTTATAATAAAACTCCTTTAACAAGAAAACACTCAATTTGTATTTTTGAAATACTTAGATGGAAATTCAGAAATTGCAATCTCCTATAAATACATTGATAATTGATAATTTTTACTTTTTTATTTTTTATAGAGACATGGTTTAACTCAGCTGTCCACACTGGCATGCACGGGTAGGATCACAGCTCACTGTAACTCAAACTCTTGGCCTCAAAAAAAGCAACCCTTCCCCCTCAGCCTTCTACATAGCTATGACTGTATGTATATGCCACCACACCTGGCTAACTTTTTATTTTTATATTATTTTGTAGAGACGGAATCTTATTATGGTGCTTAGGACAGTCTCCATCTCCTGGCCTAAGCCTCTCCAAGTGTTGAAACTATAGGCGTGAGCCACCATGCACAACGGATATTCTTATTTAAAGTGGGTACTTCCTGTTTGTTCTCTCTTTACTAAAATATGAACATGGAAAGTGAAACAGACTAGGATATAAGAAGATGAAGCATATGGGCCAGCCTCCAGTAATGCAGGAAAAAATTCCTAAGGAAAAACATTCTCAAAAGTTCAAATCACACTATCTGCTGGTTTCTGTTAAATATTATCTGTAATCTTTATTATCACTAACCATACATTGAAATTCAGGGTTTTGAGGTTTTCCAAAAAAGAGAGCTATTATATATTTAGTGCAACCAAGAACATGAGAGACTCAGCAACAAACCACCAACCTACCTGCTCATTCTAATAATCGAGGGAATCTTTCCTTATTATTTTTTAAAAATGATCCCAATAGGTACATCATAAATAAAGGAGTATCAGAGAATATTACTATAGGTGGATGAATCATAAACTTGTAAAATGTAATTTTTAGCTCTCAGTTACTTTTCTTTTTGCTATTGATATGCTCAACTATGAAACAAACTTAAAAAGGTTAGTCATACTAAAAAGTATCCATGAAAAAAGCTTTAAAATTAACACAATCTCAATACTATCTTTTTAATTGACATAGAAAATTTGCATATATTTACGTACACCTTTATTTTGAAATATATATACATTGTGGAATAGCTCAATTGAGCTAATTAACATATGCATTACCTCACATACTTACTTTGTGTGGTAAGAACACCTAAAATCTACTCCTTGCTGATTTTTAAAAAATACAACACATTGTTATTAACTATAGTCAATGTTGCATGGTAGACCTCTTGAACATTCCTATCTATGTGAAATTCTGTATCCTTTAATCAGTATCTCATCACCCCCTGACCCTCTGGTATCCCCTTTTCTATTCTCTGCTTCTAAGAGCTGAATTTTTTAAGATTCCATATGCAAGTGAAACCATGTAGTATTTGTCTTTCTATGTCTGTTTTTTTTCATTTAACATAATGTCCTCCAGTTTCATCCATGTTGTCACAAAAAACAAGATTTCTTTCTGTTTTTAGGGCTAAACAGTATTCCACCAATACTGTTTTTAATAGACTTAAACTGTATCCATTCTAGTAACAGTATGCTTTGACAGTGGCTCACTGCAAGATGCT
>CAUYRH010063146.1:0-23646 GCA_963574655.1 Perodicticus potto | reverse complement strand
TATTCACCTAATATGTGTTCATGAGTAAGAGTTCAAAACTGAAGGATAAGATATTCAATCAGTAATTTACAGAGATGGGTCTTTAGCATATAGTTCTCTGTCAAAAGTAAAATCAACACAGATGGCAAAACTTACAGAGTAGACAGATCCCATCTCAGGATGGGCAAAAGATCAAAAGAATATAGGATTTATAAGAGCTGTGCAGTTTATTCATATAATAAAGTCAAATATAATCTAATAAGGAAAGTTTCCAAGATTGTACAGTCTGTCTGCTCCTGGAAAGTTTCCAAGATTGAACAGTCTGTCTGCTTCTGTAAGTTCTATAAGCTGCAAAAAGGTATAATTATGATCACTGTTGGGAGTGAGAACTTGTATGTATGTTGCCTTGTAGGTGTAGGAGCACAGTTAGCTTTTATGTTCAAAGGTGCTATGATGCCAGCCAAGCATTTGTGGTTACTCACATCTGAATGAAATGGTAAAGAAGTTAATGCCTAGTAAGCAAAAGAGCCTCTGTGTGAGAAATCAGGCACTATCATATATTGCTAGTGGGATTGCAAACTGGTACAACAACTTTGGAGGGTAATTTGGCAATATCTAGCAAATTGTTGTTTCAAAACTGGTTTATTTGTTTCCCTCTATTATAAGACATTCAGACTTTATGTTTACTCTGAGTCAGCATATTCATAATACCTAACTGTAGAGAAAAAGGAGTTTTCATAAGTTTGAGTCTCAAATTATGTTACATTTATTCCTCTTAACTTAGCTATTTTTTTTTAATTGTTTCAGATTAATTTGAGGGTACAAAGAATTAGGTTACAATGTTTGCATTTGTTAGGCAGAGTCCCTCTTATAATTGTGTCCCACCCCCAAGAAGTGTGCTGTATACCCTAACCTTGTGTCCATTAAGTGGGAGCACACCAATCCCCCTCCCTTTACCCCCCTTCCCCTTCCCTTTTTCCCCCTTCCTCCACCTTGAATTGATTTGAGTTTTTCTTTTATGTGGGCATGTAGTAGATCATCTGCTGGCTTCATGTTAGTATTGAGTACATTGGATTTTTGCTCCTCCATGCTTGTGATACTTTACTAAGAAAACTGTGTTCCACCTCAATCCAGGTTAATGCAAAAGATGTCAAGTCTCCATCTTTTTAAATGATTGAATAGTATTCCATGGTGTACGTATACTGCAGTTTGTTAATCCATTCCTGGGTTGGTGGGCATTTAGGTTGTTTCCACATTTTGGTGATTATAAATTGAGGTGCAATAAACAATCTAGTGTAAATGTCCTTATGATAAAAGGATTTTTTTTCTTCTGGGTAGATGCCTAGTAATGGGATTGCAATATTAACTTAGCTATTTTCTTAAAGTACTTACATGCAGTTAATGGCAACAATGAGCTCTGAGGATTACTAGATAGAGTAGCTGGTAATTTTAAAAGGCTTTCTGATATAACTGCTTTAGGGAAAATGCTTGGCATTTCTTATAAGCTAAATATATATCTACCCTTTGGTTCAGCAGTACTACCCTAGGTATGTAGCTGAGAGAAATGAAAACATGTCCACACAAAGGCCTTTACATGAATGTTCATAGCAACTTTATTCATATCCCATATTAAAAAACCCCTGGGCTCAGCGCCTGTGGCTCAACGGGCTAAGGCGCCAGCCACATACACCTGAGCTGGCGGGTTTGAATCCAGCCCGGACCTACCAAACAACAATGACGGCTGCAACCAAAAAAAAAATGGCTGGGCGTTGTGGTGGGCGCCTGTAGTCCCAGCTACTTGGGAGGCAGAGGCAAGAGACTCGCTTGAGCCCAGGAATTGGAGGTTGCTGTGAGCTGTGATGCCACAGCACTGTATCCAGGGTGACAGCTTGAGGCTCTGTCTCAAAAAAACAAACAAACAAACAAAACCCCTGAATGTCCATCAGCAGGAGAATGAACAAACTGTAGCTATCCACACTATGAAATATAACTCAGCAGTGAAAATGAACGAGCACTAATACATCAAACATAGGTGAATCACAAAAGCATTATCCTGAGACCAAGAAGCTAGCCACAAGAGAATAATACTGTATGAGTATATGTCATATGCAGTTTTTGAGCAGGTGAAACTAGTCTATTGGAAAAATCACAGCAGTGGTTTCCTGGACTTTAGGAACCAGAGTTGATCAGGAAGAGACCTGAAAGTACCTTCTGAGATAATGGAAATGCTTTTTATATTGAAAGGGGTATGGAGTGCATGGATATATCCATTTGTCAAAACTCATTGAAATGTATATTTCAGATAGGAATATTTCTGTATATATAAATTTTACACCCGCTTCCAAAATAAATTTAAGAACATTTTTATTAAAAAGGTTTTCAAAAAATAAATAAAAAAGTAAACTTCCAGTTTTTCCTTGGCCAATTGCAAGCCTTATTCTGGCATTTTACCAGAATGATACAAATAAAGATTAGACATTTGTATACAAAACTTATTACTTGCTTATTGGCTATTTCACATCATACCCTTTCTTTAAATCTCAGAGCACAACATTAATCACAATAGTATTAAGCATGAAGAATGAATACAATGCACTAGGCAAAAGCAGCTCCTCTGAATCTACCATCCTCTCTGCACAGCACAATTCTAAAAGGAGAGGTCACTTTTCCCCAAAGGTAGAAAGTGGGACCTTTGTCACATCATAAAAGGCAAAGAGCATCCTTCATTTGAGAATCCTGATACTGCACTTGTGACTGATCTTTAGCAGTAGCTCAGGAGACACTGCCCCATCCAGGATTTGCTCCTTTACCATTTGCTAGGTCAACTTACATTGCCTGACTAGATAGTGGATGGTACTGGCTACTGTGTTAAGCTTCTGGATTGTATTACTCAGCAACATAGAGAGAATGGAGAAGAAGGAGAATAGAATTGTCACCTGGAGTACGTTTGTTTTAAGAGCATTCTTTAAGAAGTATGTATGCATGTACATAGGTACACATTTATGAATGAATAAACAAATGAGACAGAGTCTCACTCAGTCACCCAGGCTAGAGTGCTGTGGCATCATGGCCACCTCAAATTCCTGGGCTCCAGCAATCCGCCAGCCTCAGCCCCATGAGCAGCTGGGGACCAACAAGCTTGGCTAATTCTTCTGTTTTTTTTTTCTTTTTTTTGGTAGAGGTGGGCGTATCCCATGTTGCTCAGGCTGGTCTTGAACTCTTGGCCTGAAGAGATTCTACTGCCTTGGCCCAAAGTACTAGGATTACAGGCATGAGCCATGGTGCCTGGCTGGTTATTTCATTCATTCATACACATTAATGCTGTGTATCTCATGATGTGATACCACTAAAAATGAAAAAAAAATACATTTGAAAGCACATAGAGTGAAAATAAGTTGGAGTCTGTCAGGCTAGATGCATCTGATCTGGTCAGTTTAAGTCCTGCCTGACCTTCACCATCGCAACCCCCCCCCACCATTCTTACTGTTTTGTAAATTTAGTTCCCACCCTAAAGAGGCATATCTTGAGTAGTTTAGGTGCATTGATTTAGGAGATTAACTTTTAAATTAGAATGTTGTTAATTGTTTATGAGTCGTGGATTCTGCCAATCATTGTTTAAGATAAGGGTTAACATGGTCTTCACTTGGAACTTAAATGTTTAAAACTGTAATTTTGGAAATGGAAGATCAGAACAGTCTTGAAGAGGTTACTCTCACTGTTCTCCAGAATCCCAGCCTTCGACAAAGTTCAGTGGACCGACTCTGCATATTGGTTGACGTGACAGGTGGCTGGGCCCTCTTTGTCCAGTAACACGTTCGGATTCTCATTGTCCCTAGGATTTCCCTCTTTACCCTGACACCCTCGTCCTCCAGTTTCCTTTTTGTTTCCAAATGAGGGAGTCTGGTAATCTATTGGGGCTGAAATCTGGCGAGCACTCACCAATCCAAAGGATCAGCTCTCCGCAATGAAATGACCTTGAGTGAACTTCAGAGAGATTAGTCCGAGAGAAAGGATTAAACTCATTTATGTGAGTGCAGTCCCTAGAGAGGAATGGCGAGTGAGCAAAGTGGCAGTGTCTCCTGGAATCCAGCGGCTGCTAGGTGCAGGGGGTGTGAGCAGCAAGAAGCTGGCTACTCACCTTACACCTTGGTGCGGATAACAGAGGCAGAGATGAGGGCGTATCACCATTTTGTAGAAAGTTGCATCAGGCTAGAATACGTGGCAAGAAAAGGTACTGTGAGAGCAATGAAATTTGTTCTATGTATGTTTTATCATTTATCTTCATAATTATTTAAGAAATTTTACATTAAAAAGATTTTATTTGGCAATATTGCCTTAAGTTTCTTGTTAAGGACTTTAAAAAGGACTTTTTTTTTTTTTAAAGCTATTATAATATTGTAGACAGTCATTTATTGAAATGGGTTCATAAGAAAAACAGATGATAAAATTTTCTGAAAAAATCAGGTACGATGGAATGTGTAAGTATGAGCTTATTTTAAAAGTATATATATGCCTGTACATAGACAGATACACACTGAATATTATACACTAATGAGATAGCTGGTTAATTTGGGGTAAACACATGATGTTTTACTTAGAAAAGTTTTTATTTGTTATTTTCTATTTAAAAAAAATAACCAACGTATGTTGCCTTTGTAAAATGAAAATAAGAATCCAGATTATGAAATTCATATTCCTAAGGAAAAACGTTAAGTAAGTCTGAAGGCTTCAAGTTAGATGCATGAGCTGGTAACAGATGGTTAAATAACAGTCCAAGAGGAGCACTTCCCCTCAGTGGGCTGATGAGAAATAGCAGCATTTCTAAGAGAGTCTTCCATGTATTTGGAAGCCAGCAAGACAAATACTCTGAGAGCTAAAGCAATTACTTGATTCTGAGACAGCTTTATGGATGAGCTTATTGGTATGCCCCCACTTTTTTTGTTTCTGCCTTGAAAATGTTTATAATAATTTATTTTCCTTGGATCACAAGCTAGGACAGGTGATTAAAGCACATGTCTTTGTCTCTCCCATTACTCTAATTATACTTGGAACTTGTTTCTTCAAGTTGGGAGAGTTATTAAGCTGAGAAGTGTGCTTTTAAAATAAATTCACTGGCCTGGTGCTGTGGCTCACACCTATAATCCTAGTACTCTGAGAGGCTGAGTCAGGTACATGGAGTTCAAGACCAGCCTGAGCAAGAGTGAGAGCCCATCTCAAAAAACAAAAAAAAAAAAAAAAAAGGGAAAAATTAGCTGAGCACTGTGGCACATGCCTATAGTCCCAGCTGCTTGGGAGGCTGAGGCAAGAGGATTTCTTGAGCTCAAGAGTTTGAGGTTGCTGTGACCTATGCCACCATATACTCTACCTAGGGCAACAGAGTGAAATTCTGTCTCAAAATAAGTAACTCAATAAAATCAAATAAAATAAATTCACTTTGTATTATTCTTTCTGATAGAGATAAAATTCATGCTTGTATAATATTTTATAACATGTACACATAGAGTATATCATATACATACTATATTCTCAAAGGCAAGGATTACTGTATATTTACTACCTAGGAAAGGATAACTTGTTCATCACATTTCACTTTCCGTAGTTAAAACACACACATGTTCCCTTTTACATGCGTACAAATCCTCACAGGGCTTGAATTCAAGTGTAAATTATTGCCCTACTTTTCCTAAAGTTAAATCACAATAAGAGCTTTCTAACTTTGTTAATAGTGAGGAGAGGAAGTAATTTGAAAGAAGAGTTTCTGAATCTTAACTGGCAGCATTATAATACTATTGTTGCTTTCTTTTTTTCCTACTGAAGAAGGTTATGAAACGTTGACCTGCAGGCTCTGCCTGTCAGTCATTTTATTCCATTTGTGAGTCAAGATGACAAGGAAAGGCTGAATATCTTAATGTGAGTTTTGTGGGTATTTAAATAGCCTTTCTGAGATCACTGCAATCTTACATTCATGGGATGCTGCCAGTTGCCTTCTTGTGATACAGTAATACTGATTCCTTGGGTTAGGGGATGAAACTCAAGAGACTGCATACTGGTTTGAATGCGTGTTAATCAAGACCCATGTTTTTGGGTGACGCCTGTGGCTCAGTGGGTAAGGTGCCAGCCCCATATACCAAGGGTGGTGGGTTTGAACCCGGCCCCGGCCAAACTGCAACAAAAAAATAGCCGGGCATTGTGGCAGGCGTCTGTAGTCCCAGTTACTTGGGAGGCTGAGGCAGGAGAATCGCCTAAGCCCAGGAGTTGGAGGTTGCTGTGAGCTGTGACGACACGGCACCCTACTGAGGGCGATAAAGTGAGACTCTGTCTCTACAAAAAAAAAAAAAATACCCATGTTTTTTGTAATGCTTGGGAGTCAGAGAGAGTCAGCAGTTGGAGGTTTGCTTTTTCACTGTCTCCCTCTTTTTAAAGAAAAGCATATGAAATATCCTAAAACAAATGCATGCCTGTAAGTTAAGGTGACATCTGCTGCTGTACCCAACACCCGCATCCCAGAGGATTAATACACTCCAATACACTATTCCGAATCACAAAGCCACTCTTCTCAGAGTGCTTCAGGGACTCTGCTGTTTCTCCCTCGTGAGTCTGCCATCCCTTAGACGCAGAGTTGTCACCTTGTAGCCTGGAGGATGGAAAAGAGTGGTGAAGACACGCCTGTTTCTGAAATCCCCTGGCTCAGAAGTCACGTATCATTCCGACTCCCGTCCCATTGTTGTTCACTAGTCACATGGGCCTGATTGAAGTGAGGTTGAGAGGGTGGGAGAGCAAGTCCCTGGCGAGGCAGCTGCCCTTCGGTGACAATGCTGCTGTATGGAAGAGGAACTGTGACATTCTGGTGGGCAGCAAGCCACCTCTGCCTCGGGCGTTCATTGTGAAAACCCTGAGCTAAGAAGTACCTCCGTGCATCCATGTGGGTAAACGGCATAAATGATGACATTCTTTCCTCTGTCTTGTTCCTTTTCCTCAAACTTAATACATTTTGAACTTCCTTTCCTATCAGTCATGTAGATCTATGGATTTTATTTAATGGCTCTATAGTATTCTTCGACTGTATCATCATTTTTTTAACCAATCCTCTGCTAATGGACACCTGTAGCAGAAGAACAAACTGTAATAACCATCTTAGTATCCCCTTATTTTGACCTTGTGTTAATATTAGGTTAAATTTCTAGATATGGAAGTAAAAGACTGACTGTTTAATATTTTGACAGATATTTCCAAATTAATCAACAGCAAGATTCTGCCTGTTTATACTTTTACATATAGAGAATCTGCCTACACTCCTGTCACCTCTGTATGTTGTTAATCTGTACGATAATTGCTAATCCATCAGGTGGAAAAGATCTCACTTTGTGGAGGGATTTAGGACTATTTCAAAAAGCCCTGCACACCTAGGCCTACCAAGGACAGAACCCCAGTCCTGTCTCCGTCTCTCTTTCTTAATCTTTGTTTATGAAGATCTGACCAAAATCTGCATCCTCTTGCCCTGCATTTCCTCCGGGCAGTTCCCCTTCTCTTCCCAGTTACTGCCGTGGGGGCGGAGGATCCGCTGCATCTTCAGTCTTACACTAACCTCAGATGCAAAGGGAATCCCAGAGATGGGAAAGATCACGTGCTAATTCTGAGTGTGGCAGTGAGCTGAAAACAAATAACTTGTTAGAGACTCCCTTTGTAAATTCAAACATGAACACTAAGACTTCAAAATAAATGTTGTTTCTTTGTGAAAAAAAAATTGCATTTTGTTTTAATTTACATTTTGTTCTCCATGAGGTACTATGGTTTGAATGCACGCATCCCTCCAAAATTCATATGCTGAAACCTATTAGAAGGCGAGCCTCTGGGAAGTGATCGGGTCGTGAGGGCTCCACCCCGTGAGTGGGATTAACACCCTTATAAAAGCAGCTTTAGTGAGCTGCCTGCACCTGCCCCATGAAGATGAGGTGTTCGTCCCTTTGTCCTTCTGCCTTGTGAAGACGTCACCATCTTGGAAGCAGAGAGTAAGTCCTCACCGGACACCAAGTCTGCTGGTGCCTTCATCTTGCACTTCTTGGCCTCCGGAGTTGTGAGAAATGAATTGCTGTTATTTATAAGTTACTCAGTCTGAGGTATTTGAGAACAGACTAAGACTGGAAGGTAAACACCTTTTAGTCACATATTCATTGGCGGTGTTTCCTCTACGGATTGTCTGTGTCTAGTCTATGCCCGTTGTGTCAGTTTCTTACGCTGCTATTAACAAATGACCATTAAACTTGATGGTTACAACAGCACAGAAACTTATTTTCTTGCAATCCTAGAGGCTAGAAGTCCAAAATCCAGGTGTGATTCAGGTTCTCATCTCTTCTAGCTTCTGGTGGTTCTAGACGTTTCCTGGCTGTGGCTGCACCATTCTATCTGTCTCCACCCTCACACACCTCTCTTCTGCACTTCTGTCTCCCCTCTGTTTCCTGGTCTCATCTCCCTTCTTGGCTCATTCTATTTTACTATATTGCTACTATGTTACTTTGTCTATGACATTGCAACTTGAATCCAGGGCTGTGAGTGGGCTAAGAAGAAGGGTGGGTACAGGTAGATAGTAAGCTGTGGACAGGGCTTGAGGTGTGCTGGAAGGAGAGGGAAGCAGATTTAAGCCAGGGTTGGCTTGTTTCCCAGGATGCTGACCTTAAAACCATCATCAAAGAAAATGTTAGGTCAAATGTTCAGTTTACTATTATGCAGGCCTCAGTTTCGAGAATATTTTGCATGCATATAGATGATTATTTTTATTGAATGTTTACAGAAGCAAACTAGTGGATAACTCCTCTACACACAGAAAAAAATTTTCTTTCTGAGGGTGCATTTTCATAAGCATCAGGAAAGGACCAAAAATAGACCAGGACGTTAGAATTCAAAGCGTGCTTGCTTCTAGTTTGAATCAGCAGCATCAGGAGAGCTTGTCAGAAATGCAGAATCTCTGCCCCTCTGCCAGGCTTACTGAATCAGAATCAGGTGATTAGTATACACATTGCAATTTGAGAAGTTCTGCTCTCGGATAGTATTTATTAAAATGCAGGTGTGGCAATTTGAAATTGTGCTGAAACAGAAGAGCTTTACTGGAGGAATTAGGCATTTTCACAGATTTTCTTAATATCTAGGACTATGATTGATTTTTTAAAAAAAATTTCAGGTTAATACAAGGGTACAAATGATTAAGTTACGTTGTGCCTTTCGTAGGTAAAGTTCAAGTTGTAGTTGAGCCCTCCACCCAGGGGGTGTGCTGTATGTCCTTACATTGTCCACCTTAGGTGAGAGATGTCAAACCCTCTCCATCCACCCCTCTCCCCTTCCCCTCCTCCTTCCTGCTCCCACTTGAATTTAATCATATTTTTCTTTCATGTGGACATGTAGTTATTTGTGTATAGGTTTTGTATTAGTATTGAGTACATGGATACTTGCTTTTCCATTCTTGTGATACTTTGCTAAGAAGAATGCGCTTCAACTCCATCCAGGTAAATAAATACAAAAGATGTAAAGTCTCTGTCTTCTTATGGCTGACTAGTATTCCATGGTATACATATACCACAGTTTATTAACCCATTCATGTGTTGATGGGCATTTGGTTTGATTCTACATCTTGGCAATTGTGAATTGAGCTGTAATAAACATTCTAGTGCAACATGACTCATTTTTATTCAGAACAACCCAGGTGATGGAGCTGGTTTTGCCTGTCTCAGAGTTATGGAAGGCTGCAGTAGAGGCCAGCATGAGAGTTCAAGACCAGCCTGAGCAAAAGCAAGACCATGTCTCTACTAAAAATAGAAAAACTGAGGCAAGAGGACCGCTTGAGCCCAAGAGTTGGAGGTTGCTGTGAGCTATGACTCTACGGCACTCTACCCAGGGTGACAGCTTGAGACCCTGTCTCAAAAAAAAGTGTATTTTACATATTCATATATATCACATATGTATCTTAGTTATATCTTTTAATGTATTCTATCATCCTACCTTGACAAACATACCCTCACAACAACAAAATGATAATATATATATATATACCTTTATATATAGATGTATATATATGTGTGTGTGTGTATATATATATATATATATATATAAAGGTATGTTTTTAAGACAGAAAAGTCAGAAAATATCAAAGGTCACTAAATTGAAGCATTGTCCATGTCTGAGTGTTGTCGATGGTCCAGTGATATGGGAATGAGTGAGATATACATAATCCATAAGTCATTAGTTATTCCACTAAACATTTTTTTCTTATTAGCAAAATCACTGTTGTTATTGAGATTTTCATATCATCTGAACTCTGTTGAGAGCAGTGATCTAAAGTAAATGTGAACTAAGTAAAATATAAATGTATTTAGTGAGTACAAAAAAAAAATTGAGTACATCTGCATCATTAATTACAAGAAAAAGAAAAGTGAGAGCATCGATGCGTGGTTCTATTGGAAAGGATACTTCATTACGTAAGAATCTACGTCGTTCATGTTGCGTGGGAGGGAGGTTTGACAGGTTAATTAATTTGTCTTTTCTCTTGCCTAAGCCCTTCCGCAGCTCACGTCCTCGCACTCTGAAGCAGTGTGTGCTCCTGGTGTCAGCCGTGCTGCAGCTCAGAACCCATCCTAGCACTGGATGCAGTCGCCTTTTCTTTTCAGGACATCGACCAGGAGATATGGTGTATTTCTTGGGCCTGCCCAGTGTTAAGAGCAGATATCTAGGCCTGCCATGTGGCCCTGTCACTGAGCTCTGTGTAAATAGTGGCTAAGGCACCTCAGGACACATATTCATGGGTGGGAGAGTGTGAGATGGGGAGGCCTCAAAAAGGAAGGCCTGGGGAAAGGGTCACCAGGACACTTTTGGGTGAGATGTGAGGTGTATGTGAAATGTTCCATATTTTGAGCTTTTTGATGGTTGTATCAGTGTATATGTCAAAATCCATCAAGTTGTAAGCTTAACATCGTACTTTCTACTGCATATAAATTGTACTTCAATAAAGTGCTGTTGGTATAAGAAATAAAGGGTATGGAGCATACTTTTCTATATATAAATCAAAGGGTTCTATCACTGTAACACAACTATTTCATATGTTCTTTTCTCAAATGCCCACACAAGTACTCAAACCAATCTCATGTATTCCTTTGTCTTTCTTTTTTTAACCTGGCTGTAATGTCACCATACATATGATTTTTATGTTCCTGATATTGTGTGTTAAATCTTTCTCATGGACATGGACTGGACTTCATAATTATATAGTGATTACTCCTATTTTCTCTCTTATAAAAACATTTCAATCTACATTATTATATACAGTTTTTATTTTATTATGTTCTTGTTATACTTTTTCAGATACATGATGAATAGGTAAAAGATTATGAAGATTTTGAAGCTCTGTACTGTACTGATTAAGTTGTTGGTCTTTAGGCTTGGTACCCGTAGCTCAGTGGTTAGGGCACCATCCACATACATCCAGGCTGGTGGGTTTGAACCCGGCCTGGGCCTGCCAAACAACAATGACAACTGCAACGAAAGATAGCCAGACGTTGTGGCCGCCGCCTGTGGTCCCACGTACTTGGGAGGCTGAGACAAAAGCATCACTTAAGCCCAAGAGCTAGAGGTTGCTGTGAGCGATGATGCCACAGCATTCTACTGAGGGCAACGTAGACTCTGTCTCAAAAAAAAAAAGATGTTGGGCTTTGGTTGTGCAATGTGGCTCATACACTCTGGGGGACCGAGGTGGGTGGATTGCTTGAGCTCAGGAGTTCAAGACCAACCTGAGCAAGAGTGAGACCCAATCTCTGCTAAAAATAGTAAAACTAGCAGTGCATTATGGCAGGCACCTGTAGTCCCAACTACTGAGGAGGCTGAAGCAAGAGGATCTGTTGAACCCAAGGAATTTTTTTTCTTGAGGGCGTTTGGTTGAGTGCTGTAGTGTCATAGCTCACAGCAACTTCAAACTCCTAGGCTCAAGTGATTCTGTTGCCTCACCTCCCACGTAGCTGGGACTACCGGCAACAGCCACAAAACTGAGGTATTTTTAGAGACAGGGTGTTGGTCTAGCTCAGGTTGGTCTCAAACTCTTGAGCTCAGGCAATTCACCCATCTCAGCTTCCCAGAGTGCTAGGATTACTGGCGTGAGCCTCAGCTCCTGGCCTGTTGAGACCAAGGGTTTGAGGTTCTGTGAGCTGAGATGACACCATGGCACTCTACTGTCTCAAAAAAAAAAAAAAATGATGTTGGGCTTTGGAGTTCAGAGTGAGCTGAGTTCAAGCCTTGGGTAAACTACTTCAAATCTGGTTAATATCACCCTTAGAATTGTTTTAAGGGTGAGAATTGAGATTAGTTGAAGGAATATATATAAAGTGTTCGGTATAGAATCTACCACCTAATCGCTCAGTGATCATTGGATAAAATATCATGAAACTACTTTGTAAAAGGGCACTGCTTGCTTCCCTGAGATTATTTAGAAGTATTGGTTTTTCAGCTTACCTCCAGAATTGTGTGTTAGAATCTCATTTATTTTATGGATGAAACAAGATATTCTATGTTGTTTTAATTACATTAGCTGATTTTAAAAAATCTTTTAAATTCTTCCTTAAAAAATATGCTTTTCAAATGCCTTCAATCCATTGTTAGTTATGGACCAGACTGTCACACTAAAGCAGTGGTACTCAGCCTTCTTAATGCATCCTAATGCCATGACCCTTTAATACAGTTCCTCATGTTGTGGTGACCCCCAACCATAAAATTATTTTTGTTCCTACTTCATAACTGTAATTTTGCTACTGTAATGATCTGATATGCAGGATATATTTTCATTGTTACAAAGGGGTCGTGACCCACAGGTTGAGAACACTGCAATAAAGTCATTGTTACAGGGCAGGCTATACACTCTACAGCACAGGGCCCAGTAAGAAAGGAAATTGTGTGCGTATATTGTTTCTGAGTTGGCTGGTAAGACAGGGATGGGAAATACAGCATGTCGCTACAAGTGGCTTTTTGTCCCAAGCCAGCAACTGGTGTCTCTGAGTTTCTGCTTTATTCTGGGCTAGTCATGGGGGTGGGGACAAGTGCGTGCTGGCCAAGGTTTGTTTGAGGACTAGGACACATTCTTTTTCTGTCATTATCTGACTAATTAAACCAGTTAATGTGCAAAGTGCATGGTGAGTGATGTTACTAACAGAGAGGTGTGTTGGAAGTGGAGATCTTGTTAGCCATAATTGAAAACCCTAGGGTTGAAATCTAGTTTCGCCAACTGGCAAGACTCCCTTGCCCTTTTTCTGTCCACTCGATTCTCTGGGCAAGGGCATAATGCACCAGGTCTGCCAGACTTGGGCTGCTGTTCTTCTCTGGTCCAGGCCATGTATTGTTTTCCTGTAACTATTTACTTATTTATTTATAAATAGTTCTTTTTTTCCTCAGCCCATACTTGAGTCTTTTAAATCACACTGCAACAGAAATTTCTAAATAGCACGAGTGGGAGGCTAAGAGCTGCACTACTCTTTCTGCCTTCCCACTGGCAGCTCTCAGCATCTCGGTGTTGTCAACACGGCTTCCTTACCCTCTGCTGTAAGAAGGGTGATGTTCAGTGTTGGTAAAGGTACGGCCGTGTGCTGCTCTGTCTGACTCGATAACACAGGGGTGTGTCGAACTGCCTATGACCTTATCCTCACAGGCATGCTAGGCTATTGTTCCCTCACTTAGGAGGCTGGAGGCTGTGAGTGAGTGGCCTTTGTGGTCCGGGGTAAAATATAGTCACACTTTTTTGTACCTATCAGGGATGGATGAGAGATAAGATTTTCCCTAGTCATTTGTGACTTTGCCTTGGATAGAACTTCAGTTATCACTTCCCATTCCCCTATGTGGGTTACAAAGAAAAGAGTTTCTTCCTAATGTGTACACACCCAAAACAGCCGGGAGCAAGCAAGAGGCCTCCCTGCAGCACAGTGAGGCTGGGAATGATGTGCAACAGGCACCGGGCCTCGGTGGCTCATCACTGGTTATGCTCAGCTGTTCCTGGGAGAAGGAAAATCACATCACAGGTGAGAACAGAGACTTAGAGTGTACTTGTCCCAGTTGCCCAACCAGTAGGTGGCAGAAAGAGGCTTTGCATGCGAGGTGTCTGGATTTGAAGCAGGGCCCTTCCCGCTGCAGCTGGAGGTGTCCCTGCAGGACCAAGAGCTCCTGCACTTCCTCCCGTTGCCTGGCGGCAGGGCCAGCCTTGGTGTCTCAAATGTGCCTTGTCTGGGGCGGAACTGGGCATGTCCCTATTCCAACAGCCCCCCAGGTATATGGCATCCTGAAAAGCTGGGCGTATCTGCAGTCATCTCCAGGCCTGACTCAGACACTAAGTCTGGAGAAACCCTGGTGATCTGTCACAGCTGGCCAGGTCAGATCATGTGGCACCTTTGGGAGGAAGACTTCAAGGATAACCATGTTGCTCCCTGGCTGGGGGCCAAGCAACCTCGGCACGACCTGGGTCAAAGGCAAACCAGCTCATTTCTGTTCTTGGAAAATGAGGTCATAGATTTTAGTCCTCTTTATTTGGTAGCCACACAAGGGTGATGACCAGGGTCTTTGTCAGAGGGCTGGGCTCACTCAGGTTTCCATGACGGGAGACACTTCTCAGGCAAGGTAGGAGCCTCTGCTGCTCAAGGCCAAGGGCCTGGGAACTCTATCTCTCACGGCTGAGGTTTGCCGTTGTGATTCAGGGCTGACCCAGGCTCTGTACTTGATCTGTTGTGTCACCACAGGCAAGTTCAGAATCTCTTCAGATCTCCATTTCATCGTTTAAAAAGTGAGATGGGGCAGGAGACGGCTGGCTTTAGTCATTTCTATTGTCCCTTTCGGATCTTACATCTTCAAGATGTTTAATTTAAAGCACACCTTAAACATTGAGTTATAAAAACAATAAATTGCACCTTATGATTTTGTTTTCCTCTGGGTTCATCTTCTCTTAAATACGCTGAAGCTCTATTTTTGAGAGCGCTACTTTCTTAGACCACTGAGAGACTGTATCTGAAAAAAATCTTCAATTATACAACTTCTGTTTTTGCTGAAATTCTTTGTTATTTTATGTTTGAATTTTATGTTTTATTATGGAAAATCTGAAATGTAATGGAAGAATTACATGATGAACCCCCATGGACCCATCAGCCAGCTTCAGCAATTATCCATGCTTTGCCAATCATGTTCGATCTACCCCTCTGCCCCTAAGGGGAGTGTGTTGTTGCAGTATTTTAAAGCAAATCTCGGACTTCATATTTTACTGTTGAATGTTTCAATTTGTGTTTCTAAAAGAGAAGGCCCCCCCTTTTCATAAAATATAACTTCAATGCCATTTTATACCCACCTGAATGAACAGTGAAGCAGGAGTTCTTTGAATTTTTAGTGTATTCAGGGTGGGAGGGATGTTGAGAGGCAGGAGCTGTGGATATAACCCCTTTCCTCTGGGAAAAATGGTAGAATTCACTGATTAGGGTCTTGGAGCTTGAGCTGGCCCTCGGCCCACACCTTGTAAGACTTTCAAAATGCGAATGTAGGAAAGGCCTGCCTGTCCAGAGCGATGTGTATAACTAGCATACTGAGCACCTACTGTGTACATCTTTATATATATCATCTCCTTTAACTACCACACCAAAGCTGCGGATGGAAACCAAGACTCTGGAAGGAGCTTCCCAAGTATCACCTCCTGACTGGTCAACATTAGAATATCATGAAGTGACCATGACCCTATGCTGTATAGAAAATTCCCATTTAGCATGCAGAACACAGGTTTGTGCCTTAATCTAACCACATGCTTAACTCCCATGGAAACAATAACCAGGTGGTTCTTTAAGATTCTCTGGGAAATGGTTAAATGAGGATAATATGTTAGTCAGAGAGAGCATGAAAATGCCCTCTTCTCCCTAGCCCAGGCTAAGGGATTCTACGAAGTCTTCCCCTCTCTCTCTGATCCCCTTTCCTCCAATGGATGTAAATACCAATTACAGGGCTTGTGGTTACTTCTTAAGGTTAGAGGACATTTGTAGATTTGTGCTTGAAAAGTTTGAATTTCGGGCTTGGAAACCTATCCCTTTTTATTTAGTAAGAAGCAAAGTGGAGAGGTGCCCCCTCATTTTGAGAGGTGTCAAAATGAGTTTGACAGAGAGAAGGGGCCCCTTAAAGTATTCTGGAAGGGGGAAAAGAGGGCATGGAGACAAGGAGGGAGGCAAAAAGAAAGTGAAGGAGAGGGGGAAACAAAACTTAGAGAAGCCTCATAAATCCCAGATTGATGTTATGACCCATGGTGAGAGGAGCTCTGGTAACTTAGGTTGTTTGTGTTGAAAATGTCCCTGCAGACCCAAGGGAGCAGGCAAATACTTGCCTCAATAATGACACCATCCAGGAGCTTTACTGCGAAGCTACTGAAGCTTCTACTTCAGGGTCCCTTCCTTGCACTGGTTCCTCCCAAAACCTTGGGAAGGGCTCTAGAAATGTGTTCCTGTGTTCATGTGTATAAGCCTCCAACCACACAGACCCAGATACAGACCTGCATTGCTGGAACTGAGCTGGCAAGAGAATAATGTGCCCACAACCACCAGAGCCCACGAGTAGGGAAGTCCCAGATTTCCCTCCAAGTCAACACTTCCCCTTTTCCTTTTAAATTTCTTTGTGTGATGTACAAGTATCTAACCTACTTTGTATTTCATTTGTGCAGATGAAATTATGCAGCAGGAAGTCAGGCCATTGGTGGCGGTGGATATAATAGAACAACTTCACAGGCGATTTGCCATTCTTTCAGGTAAGGGGCAAATTCATTTGCATTTACGGATTTTGATGGGAGGGCCCTGTCTCTTGAACCTTGAGAAATATTACACTCAAGTCCCACTCACCCTGTGAGCCTCAGCCCTGCCCAGGTCGAGAGCAGACTGAGGACCACCCTGCCAGAGGAGGGTGGGGTCGCATGGTGCCATTCCTTCTACAGTTGACTGCAGCCTGGTCTTTCCCCAGGGAGTGCATTTCTTTGCGATTGTAAAAAACAGGACTGAAACCACTTTGAGGATGGGAAAAGAAATAAGTACTGACATCAGGGCCTCATGACGTTCCAAAATTCTCATTGGTTGTTCGGAAAAGATTCAGCCTGAGAGACTCTTGGATGTAAGGGTTCATGAGTATTGCTGAAGTTATTTGTTTGTTGAGAGATTTATCTTTTATTCTTAACTCTTTTAAGGAGGATTCCATCAAGCATTTGAGAATAAGGAGACGCTTCTATCAATAAAAGGCTAGAAATGTTTTGAGCCTAAGCACAACCTTGAAAAGCTGTCATGACTTGAATACTTTTCTTTCTTATTAGCTGTCACACTTAGCTAAGTGTGACCGGACTTTAATTACTAAAAGTGGAGGTACATGCAACCCTACATTGCAGTTAGGGCAAATCCGGAAGCATGGCATAGTAATATTAAATGTCCTTAGTGTACATTACCGAGGAATAAGGTGCCAAGTTACTTTCTTCAGTTTTTATGTCTGTTCTGAAAAATCAACAAAGCCATCTCAGTTACGTCACAGACAGACTATGCAGTTGTTAAGGATTTTACTTTACAACATGAGATGTAAAAAGTCACTTTTCTTCCTTTTCTCTAAACAATATTTACTCTGCTCTGAACTTCTCATCCCTGACACATCTCAGTGATTATTGGAATACCTCTCTGCATCGCAGCATTGCCTCCTGGTGGGTGCACCTTCCACAATCCAGAACTTGTGGGGAAATTGTCTGGGAATTGCCTATATCTGTTACATCTCATACTAAAAGTTCTATAAACGCAGGGTCCTCATTTTTCTTATTTCTGCCGGTATTGCTAGTGTTTAGATCAGAGACTGGAACATAAAAGGTGCTCAGTTATCTGAGTCCCCATGGTCTGTCTTTGCATGCCTGGGTGGGCACCACAGTCCTGGTCCAGGGGAAGCAGCCAACCAGCCCCCTGAAGGTGCAGTCTCATAGCCTCCTATGGTGAGGACAAAAGGCAGGGTGGAGTCTGTCCTCTGCTCTGCACTCCTGGAAATGGCTGCTGTGACCTTACAACACAGAAGGTGCCACAGCCAAGAGGTGTCAAAGTCTGGAATGGATGATGGGGTGAGATGGAATGAATTCTTATCCTTAAACCAAAGCTCTAATGCCTCAATATGTGATTCTGGCATATACAGTCACATAATGGCTTGTCTTGGGAAGCCAATGACTAATTAATTTTTTTTTTTTTTTTTTGTAGAGACAGAGTCTCACTCTGTCACCCTCGGTAGAGTGCCATGGCATCACACAGCTCACAGCAACTCCTGGGCTTAGGCGATTCTCTTGCCTCAGTCTCCCAAGTAGCTGGGACTACAGGTGCCTGCCACAACGCCCAGTTATTTTTTGTTGCAGCTTGGCTAGGGCCGGGTTTGAACTTGCCGCCCTTGGTATATGGGGCCGGTGACATACTCACTGAGCCACAGGTGCCACCCATGACTGATTAATTTATACATCTAATAATCTAAATGTATCTCTTGTATTTTATACATTTATACACTTATATACAAGTATATATAATTACAAATGTAATTTATACATTTAATAATCTAAATGTATTGCATGCTTCCAAATTTGCCCTAGCTACAATGTAGGGTTGCATCTCCCAGCATCATTTATTGAACAGGGATTGAGTATTATTGGAGCATTGCCTCTTAATGACTTAGAGGCAATATAGGAAACACATAAACTGGTACCAGACAGCTCTAGATGGGGGCTTGGATTCTGTACCTACTAGTAGGATCACCTTGGGCAACTTCTCTAAGTCACATTTTCCTTGTTTGTATAATAACTCATCATAATTTTGAGGATCAAATGACAGAATGCATAAAAACTGCTTAGTGTCACAGCTGTTAACTGTCTCTGCCTGATCTTATATTCCCATGAAAATGTTTATCTGGGGTTCTATTTAAAAAAATATTTTTTTGGCTCGGTGCCTGTGGTTCAACGGGCTGAGGCGCCAGCCACATACACCTGAGTTGGCGGATTCCAATCCAGCCCAGACCCGCCAAACAACAATGACGGCTGCAATAAAAAAATGGCCGGGCGTTGTGGCGGGTGCCTGTAGTCCCAGCTACTTGGGAGACAGAGGCAGAAGACTCCCTTGAGCCCAGGAGTTGGAGGTTGCTGTGAGCTGTGATGCCACAGCACTCTATCCAGGGTGACAGCTTGAGGCTCTGTCTCAAAAAAAAAAATATTTTTTAGTAGTCTATAGTTTTTATAAAGAGCCCAAGTCATGCTCACAGAGAATGTGGTGACAACGCTGCCATTAAGTCAAGAATAGAGGTAGTTATCACTCCTTAACCACAGAATATAGACTTGTGAAAACTCACAAGGGACCAAGTGCACACTTCTTTAGTAAAGACACTTTGACCGTGGTAAGTATAACCCTTCATTTCTGAGTGTCTTTTGTCATTTCTATTTTCCTTTCTTATGAGAAAGAAACGTGGCTTCCCCGGGATAGCGCTTCCCTGCCAGCCATAGTGCTCACAACAGCAAGAGTCTGGAAGAGCATGAGCAGTGCTGGTGTCTCTGAGTTAGCCCTTCCTTTGGAATCAGCAGGCTGGCTTTTCATCTTTTTTTTTTTTTTTTTTCAGATTAATATGAGGGTACAAATGATTAGGTTACATTGTTTTCCTTTCTAAGGTAAAGTTCAAGTTGTAATTGAGCTTACCAATCTCCCTCTGTCTCCCCTTTCTCCTTTTCCTCTTCCTCTTTCTCTGCAACTTGAATATGCTTGTTTTTCTCTTGTGTGGGCATGTAGTTGTTTTTCTATTGGTTTTGTATTAGTATTGAGTACATTGGATACTTAAGTTTTCCATTCTTTTTTGTTTTTTGTTTTTTTTTTATTTTCTTTCTTTCTTTTTTTTTTTTAATTTTCCATTCTTGTAATACTTTACTAAGAAGAATGTATTCCAACACAATTCAGGTAAAAACAAAATATGTAAAGTCCCAATATTTTCTTTTTTCTTTTTTTTTTGAGACAGTCTCACTATGTTGCCCTGGGTAAGTGCTGTGGCATCACAGCTCACAGGAACCTCCAGCTCTTGAGCTGAAGCGATTCTCTTGCCTCAGCTTCCCAAGCAGCTGGGACTATAGGTGTCTGCCACAATGCCTGGCTATTTTTTGGTTGTAGTTGTCATTGTTGTTTGTCAGACCTGGGCTGGATTCGAACCAGCCAGCTCTGGTGTATGTGGCTGGCGTCCTAGCCACTGAGCTACAGGTGCTGAGCCCTCTCCATCTTTTCTTATGGCTGAATAGTATTCCATGGTATATGTATACCACAGTTTGTTAATCCATTCATGGGTTGATGGACACTTGGGTTGCCTCCATGTCTTGGCAACTGTGAATTGATTGAGCTGCAGTAAACATTCGAGTGCAAATGTCCTTATGATAAAATGATCTGTTTTTCTTCTGGGTAGATACCTAGTAGTAGGATTGCAGGATCAAATGGAAGGTCTACTTTTAGCTCTTTTAGAATTCTCCATACTTCTTTCCATAGAGGCTGTGTTAATTTGCCATCTAACCAGCAGTATAAAAGTGTTCCCTTCTCTCCACATTCATGGCAGCATCTGCAGCTTTGGGATTTTGTGATGTGAGCTATTCTTATTGGTGTTAGATGATATTTCAGGGAGGTGTTGACTTGCCTGTCTATGATGATTAGGGACCATGAGCATTTTTTCACGTGTTTATTTGCCATTTGTCTTCTCCAGAGGAGTTTTTATTCAAATCTTTTGCTCACTTATAAATGGGAGTATTTGCTCTTTTCTTTCTTTCTTTTTTTTTTTTGTAGAGACAGAGTCTCACTTTATTGCCCTCAGTAGAGTGCCATGGTGTCACACAGCTCACAGTAACCTCCAACTCCTGGGCTTAGGCGATTCTCTTGCCTCAGCCTCCCAAGTAGCTGGGACTACAGGCGCCCGCCACAACGCCCGGCTATTTATTTGCTCTTTTGTTGATTGATTTGAGTTCTCTGTAGATCCTACTTATCAACCCTTTGTCAGGTTGGTAACATGCAAATATCTTTTCCCATTCTGAAGTTTGTCTATTTGCTCTGATTGTTGTGTCCTTAGCTGTGGGGAAGCTTTTCAGTTTAATTAAGTCCCATTTGCTTATTAAAAAATTTTTTTTTCATTTGCCTATTTTTGTTGTGATTCCAATGAAATCTTCTTCATAAACTCTTTCCCCAGTGTAACATTCTCATGAGTTTTCCCCCACACTCTCTTCAATGATTTTTGTTGTTTCATGCCTTAGATTTAATTTTTTTTATCCATCTTGAATAATTTATGTAAGTGGTGAAAAGTGTGGGTCTAGTTTCAGTCTTTTACATGTGGTTATCTAGTTCTCCCAGCACCATTTATTTATTGACCAGGGATTCTTTCCCCCAAATCAAACAAATTCTTTTCCCCCATTTGATTTATCAAAGGTCAGTTGGCAAGTAGAGAATGGTTTCATCTCTTGGTTTTTTATTCAATTCCAAATGTTTATGTCTCTATTTTTGTACCAACACAATGCTATTTTAATCACTGTGGACATGTAATATAGCCTGAAGTCTGAGTGATGCCTCCAGCTTTGTTTTTATTACTGAAAATTGCCTTGGCTATACTGGTTTTTTTTTTTTTTTTTTTTACTGGTTCCATACAAAATAAAGAACTATTTTTGCTGGTTCTTCAAAGTATGCTGTTGGTATTTTAATGGGAATTGGATTGAATCTGTAGATTGCTTTTAGAAGTATAGACATTTTAACAATGTCGATTCTTCCCAGCCATGAATATGGTATGTTTTTCCATTTGTAAATGTCTTCTGTTATTTCCTTTCTCAGGATTTCATAATTTATCTTTGTAAGGCCAGGTGCAGGGGCTCACATCTATAATCCTAGCACTCTGGGAAGCCAAGGCAGGTGGATTGCCTGAGCTCAGGAGTTCGAGACCAGCCTGAGCAAGAGTGAGACCTCATCTCTAAAAAAATAAAAATAGCCAGGTATTGTGGCAGGTGCCTGTAGTCCCAGCTATTGGGAGGCTGAGGCAAGAGAATCACTTGAGCCAGAGAGTTTGAGGTTGCTGTGAGCTATGCCCCCATGGCACTCTACCGAGGGTGACAAAATGAGACTTTGTAAAAAAAAAAAAAAATTCTCTTTGTGGAGGTCCTTCACCTCTTTTATTAGGTATGTTCCTAAGTATTTCATTTTCTTTGAAGCTGTGAAGGGAATTATGTCCTTGATTAGCTTCTCATCTTGGCTGTTACTGGCATATACAAATGCTACTAATTTGGACATTGATTTTATAACTTGAGATGTTGTTGTATTTCTGGATCACTCTGGGGTTTCCTACATATAAGATCATATCATTGGCAAAGAGCCAGAGTTTGAGCTCCTCTGCCTCCATTTGGATGCCCTTTATATCCTTCTCTTCCTGATTGCACAGGCTAGAACTTGCAGCATTATGTTGAATAGTAGTAGTGATAGAGGACATCCTTGTCTGGATCCAGTTCTAAGTGGAAAAGCTTTCAGTTTTACTCTACTCAGTATGATATTAGCTGGGGGTTTGTTGTAGATGGCTTCAATCAGTTTAAGAAATGTGCCACCTCTGCTTATATTCTTAAGTATTCTTGTTAGAAAAGGATGCTGAATTTTATCAAATGCTTTTTTAGCACTTATTGAGAGGATGATATGGTCTTTGTTTTTGCTTCTATTGATATGGTGAATTACATTTATGGGTTTGTGTTTGTTAAATCAGCCTTGCATCCCTGAGATAAAGCCTACTTGAACCTGATGTATAATTTTTTTAATGTGTAACTATAATCTATTAGCTAAGATTTTGTTGAATATTTTTGCATTGACATTCATTAGTGAAATTGGCCTGTAGTTATTTTTAGTCGGGCCCTTTCTTGGTTTTGGTGTCAGGGTGGTGTTTGTTTCATAGAACATGTTGGGGAAGGTTCCTTCCTTCTCAATATTTTGAAAGTTTCTGCAGTATAGGGCCAGCTCTTCTTTGTGGGTATGATAGAATTCTTGTGTGAATCCATCCGGTTCAGTTTTTTTTTGTTGTTGTTGGACTTTTTTTATTGTTTCTTTAATCTCAAGCACTTGATGTGTTCAAGAGATCTATTTCTTCTTGGTTAAGTCTAGGGAAATGGTGTAATTCCAGGTATTGGTCCTTTTTCTCTATATTGTCAAATTTCCGGGCATAGAGTTTTTTATAGTAGTTAGAGATAATCTCTTGTATCTCTGTGATATCTGTTGTTATTTTCTCTCTTTTTTTTTTTTTTCATTGTTGAGGATTCATTGAGGGTATAAAAAACCAGGTTACACTGATTGCATTTGTTAGGTAAAGTCCCTCTCACAATCGTGTTTTGCCCCCAAAAGGTGTAGCACACACCAAGACCCCACCCTCCTCGCTCCTTCCCTCTCCTGCTCTTCCTTTCCTCACCCCTCCCTCATTCTTTCTCTCTCTGCTCTCCCCTTCCCCCATCCCCACCATGTCATTAATTGTCATTAATTGTCCTCATATCAAAATTGAGTACATGGGATTCATACTGCTCTATTCTTGTGATGCTTTACTAAGAATAATGTGTTCCACTTCCATCCAGGTTAATACAAAGGCTGTAAAGTCTCCATTTTTTTTAATGGC
>CAUYRH010063145.1:0-19612 GCA_963574655.1 Perodicticus potto | reverse complement strand
GAAGCAGAGAGAGTGCTGGCTTGTTTGACTCAGCTGGGGACCCATATGAGGGGATTCACATTTCCTGCCACTCTGGGCATGTCTGCAAATGAATGGGAAAGCGCTGCAAGTACCGGTTTGCGGATCACAAATAAGTTTTTTTTTTTTTTTTTTTTTTAGACAGTGCCTCAAGCTGTAACCCTGGATAGAGTGCTGTGGCATCACAGCTCACAGCAACCTCCAATTCCTGGGCTCAAGCGAGTCTCCTGCCTCTGCCTCCCAAGTAACTGGGACTACAGGCGCCCACCACAATGCCCGGCCATTTTTTGGTTGCAGCCGTCATTGTTGTTTGGCGGGCCCGGGCTGGATTCGAACCTGCCAGCTCAGGTGTACGTGGCTGGCGCCTTAGCTCGTTGAGCCACAGGCGCCGAGCCACAAATAAGTTTTAATGAGTACATGAATTTGCAAACATGGCATCCTTGAATAATGAGGATTTGCCACAAGTGGCAGATTACAAATTACAATTTTCCCTTTAGCTGGCTGCTTCATTTTGGGGAATGTAACCCCCAGGTACAGTCGGCACGTCCAAAAGTATATATTTAGGAGGTTTTACAGCAGTATTTCTTACATCTCATGCTACACACAGTGTCCTTTCCAAGGTCTGCTTAGTGGCACATTTTTTTGAGACAGAGTCTCACTCTGTCACCCTGGGTAGAGTGCCATGGCATCATCATAGCTCACAGCAACCTCATACTCTTGGGCTCAAGTCACCCCATTGCCTCAGCCTCCAGAGGAGTTAGGAGTACGAGCACAACACCCAGCTAGTTTTTCTATGTTTTTAGTAGAAATGGGGTCTCATTCTTGCTCAGACTGGTCTGGAACTCCTGAGCTCAAGAGATCCACCTGCCTTGGCCTCCCAGAGTGCTGAGATTACAGATGTAGGCCAACACGCCCAGCCTACAGCAGTATTTCTAGTAGCAAAGTACTAGAAACAACCCACTGGCCCTCAGTAATAAACAGGTTAAAGAAGCTATGGTCATGTCCAAGGAGAGCACGCTGCAGCTGGAAGAAAGAGAACAAGGCATATAAAGGACCAGCGAGCACAGGAAGAGGCTCAGGATCATCAGCCACCAGAGAAATGCAAACCCAGACCACGAGATACTGCTTCATACCCATCAGGACGGCTACAGTCAGAAAGACAGAAAATAACAAGTGTTAGTGAGGACGTAGAGAAATCAGAACACTCACATGCTGTTAGTGAGGAGGTAAAACGATGCAGCTCCTGTGGAAACCCATCTGGCAGTTGCTCAAAAATTAAATGCAAAGTTATCATATGACCAGCAATTCTAATCCCAAGAGAAAGGAAAACAGATGTCTACCTAAAAACTGATAGCCAAATAACCAGAGCCACCTTATCTGTAAAAGCCAAAAGGTGGAAATAACCCAGATGCCCATCAACGGGTGAAAGGACAGACAATATTTGCACATCCACAGAACGGAACCTCATCCAGCCATGAGAAGGAACAGAGTGCTGACATGTGCTATGACACAGACAGCCCCCAAAAACACACCAAGTGAAGGAAGCCAGACATCAGAGGCCACACGTTCTATGATTCCATTTACATGAAATGTCCAGAATAGACAATCCATAGAGACAGAAAGCAGATTAGCGGTTGCCAAGGGCTGCAGGAAGGGAAGAATTTGAAGCGACTGCTCACGGAGTACAGAGTTTCTTTGGGGGATGATGAAAATGTTCTAAATTGATTGTGGTAAGTTAGACAACTCTGTCAATATACCAAAAACTATTGAATTGTACACTTTTTTTCCTTTGAGACATAGTCTCACTCTGACGCCCAGGATGGAACGCCATGGTGTCATAGCTCACAGCAGCCTCAAGCTCCTGGGCTCAAACAATCTTCCTGCCTCAGCCTCCCTAGTAGTCTACCACACCTGGATAATTTTTCTATTTCTAGTAGAGACGGGGTCTGGTTCTTGGTCTCGAACTCCCGAGCTCAAGCAATCCTCCTGCCTTAACCTTCTAGAGTGCTAGAATTACAGGCATGAGCCTGACCTTGAATTGTACACTGTCGATGGGTGAAGGTTATGGTATATAAATCACATATCGATAAAGAGTAGTCATTAAAAAAAAGGCGGGGGGGATGTTCTCTGTTCTCTGTGTACTGAAAGGGAAAGATCTCCCAGAGTATTGTTAACATGGAAAAGTAAAATACAGAACAGCGTGTATTAAATGTTACCATCTGCTTAAAGAGAGGGTGAAGGAGAAAGGATACATATTCTGAATGTTTTTATATGCGTAAAGAACTTCAGGAAGGATGTCGGTGACACTAAACACACTGATTAACACGAGGGGACCTAGCAGATGGAAACAAAGAGAGGAGGGAGACATCTATAAAAATAGATGTCTGTCTTTCAAAATAATTTTTGCTTTTTCAGCTATGTGAATGCATTTGCCATTGCAAAAAGTAAATTTAAAAAAATTGTGTTGAAAATAGTATGATGATCTCAATACTGATGGCTTTAATTATTTAAGCCATCAGTATTGAGATCAACGTAATTAAGCCATCAGTATTGAGATCAACGGTTACATACAGCCAAATGCATACAGGCCAAAAAGCCACGCAGCGGTAAGATGTAGCTCTGGGGTTATAACCCAGGTTCCGAGGACACCAAAGCCTTCACTGCTTTCCAAGATACCCCACTGCCTCATTTCTGATGTCTACAACTCTGGATAACTTTCCTTCTCTCCCCCATTCCGTGGTGGAAACAGTTTCCTTCCTGGATTTGGCACGAGCCTTTCTAATTACTGCCCAATTTCTCCCACATACCACGCAAGACAGAAAAACCTGAGCGTCCAGAGAAGTGACAACAAGCCAACGTCTGCGCCAGAAGCTGGCAGGGAGTTGGGCTGGCAGAGTGCTAGGCTTAGAGCAGACACCTGAAGATGCAGATCTGGCGAAGCTCGAACATTCTAGTCCAAGAATGGACCCGAGCGAGCCATGGGCTTGTAAGTGCATGAGAGCCAAGAGTGGGGCCGTCTGTGGAATTAGCCAACTGCGGCTGACTCCAAGATGCCACCATCCTCCAAGTTTCTCAATAACTCCACCCCACCCTTCTCTAGGGCTTGGAAGCAGCACAGTCTGTCCAACCTTCTCTTGCTTGCTGCCTGGAGGGCTGCGAGGACTCCTAACAGGCCTCTGCTTCCTGTCTGGCCCCTCCTTGTCCCCCACTTGGCAGCTGGGTGATCTACCTTATTTAAGGTCATGTTGTCCCCCTTCTCAGGACTCTCCACTGCTCCCTACTGCCTCACTGAGGAAAGCCAAATGCTATCCAGGCAGTGCTGGGGCAACAGCCGTGAGGAAGACAGACACCCCTGCCCTCCTGGAGCTCACATTCTGCTGGAGGAGTCAGCCATGAACAGAGGCCCTGTCCTGAAGATCAGGCAATGGCAAAGAGGCAAAAACAACAGAGAAGTAGGTGGGGAAACTAGGGGCTTTGAGCTAAAGCAGTCAGGATGGGGCCAGGTGAAGTGGCCCATACCTATAATCCCAGCATGTTGAGAGGCCAAGGCAGGAAGATTACTTGAGCCCAGGAGTTTGAGGCTGCAGTCAGCAATGACACCACAGCACTCCAGCAGGGGACAACAAAGTGAGACTTTGTCTCAAAAAGAAAAAAAAAATTTATTCTACACAGAAATTGCTGGATTGCTGCCAGGACTAGTTACTCTAAGTTATTTCATACAGAGACATTGACCTAAAGCAGAATGCAGAAATTAGTAAGAAGTAGTAAACTCCCAGTAGTGTCGTCTGGTGTCCTAGAGACACTAACATGTACTTTGCAAAGTTCTGCACATACAGTGGCTAACATAAAGAATGAGGACTTTTTGTCTTTCTGTTGTATTCTTGGTGTACAGCTTGGTGTCTCCATGTAAAGAATGACTGAATTTATTTTTTAACTGGTAACTAAAAAAGCAAGAAAGTCAAATGCATTGATACAGATTCGTTAATGGTGGTAAAGGTGCTATACTAATATAAGATTATTAATAGAAACTGGATATGGATTGTATGGCCATTCTGTTACCTTTTGCAATTTTCTGTAAACCTAAAACTGTTATTTAAAAGTTTATTTTTAAAAAACACTCCGCAGCCTCATATAGTGTCTTACACCTGTACTTCGGGAGGCCTAGGTGAGAGATCACTTGAGGTGAGGAGTTCATGATCATCTTGGGCAACATGGTAAGACCTCCTCTAAAAAAAAAAAACTTAAAAAATTAGCCAAGCATGATTTTGCACACCTGTAATTCCAGCAACTTAGGAGTCTTGAGAGGAGGATCTCTTGAGCTTAGGAGTTCTGCAGTGAGCTGTAATTATACCAGTGCATTCTAGCAAGACCCTGTCTCTAAGAAAATAAAAAGTTTTAAAAGCTCTCTGCTTATGGCTTATTTAGATCTCTTCTGAAGAGAAGCCTGGCCTCAAGCCATTTAGAATATTTCCCTTCTGTGACTTATTTTTATACTGCCTTTCAGTAATATTTGTTACTTAAGAAACAGCCTGTCCTTAACATTTTCTATTTTTTTAGGGCCAAAATGAGTCTGTTTGGAACAACCTCTGGTTTTGGAACTGGTGGGACCAGCATGTTTGGCAGCACAACTACAGATAACCACAACCCTATGAAGGTACCACATAAAGCTTCACAGGGTTGTAGGAAGGGTTCAGGCAAGAGTTTCTCACACCAGCGACAGCAGGAGAACAGAAGATGGCTTGGGAGCCTTCCTTGGAGTGAAAGCTCTGAAACTTCATCTAGCCCAGCTTTCTCAAACATTGGAGCACAGAAAATGTTTCCCCTGGACTAGTGTCCTGGTCCTCTGGACCTGGCAGATCTCCAGAATTATCCAAATTGTTTGTTAATGCTACAGATTCCTAGGGCCTGGCCCAGGACTGTTGAAGCTGAATTTTCATGGTTGGGAAAAAGGAAGAGTAGTTGATAACTACAGTTAAGCTTGGGGGCAGAGTGACCTTGTGGAGCCTCATTTAGAAAATGAGGCCAAGGCCATTCATTTAGAGTTTTACTTCCAGTCCCAGCAGTGCCATTATCACTGGATGTGTGTTTCTACTCTTTGATCAAAGTATGAAAGGTCTAATTCAGTTAGTTCATGAGGAGATTAGTGAAAGAGAAAGCAATTTTGAATTAAATTGTGATTAAGCATACATTTTAATATTGACTTTTTCCTCCAGGATATTGAAGTAACATCTTCTCCTGATGATAGCATTGGCTGTCTATCTTTTAGCCCACCAACCTTGCCGGGAAACTTTCTTATTGCAGGCTCATGGGCTAATGATGTAAGTGCTCCTTAAATGCATGTTTAATGAAGCTTATCTCTTGTATGGGCAAGCCTAGCTTTAGTGCCATATTTTTCCCAAGTCAGTGAAATCAGAGTTAAGGGTTATTCATAGCCTTTTTAAAGAAATCAATTTAGAGGATCTAAACCCTTCTGAATGGCAGACATCACTGATTTTCACAACCATTTGATCGCTTAGAAATTCTTCCTGTAGAATTCTTACTGTGTTGAAATGTATTTCCAAATCAAATGTATTTCCAATCAGTATTCAGCAAGAAAGAACGTTATCCGTGGTGGCCCACACAAATGAATTTCTCTTCTTGGCATCCTAAAAGTATTCTCCAGGCATGTTAAACTTTTCAACTTTAGATAATATAAATCCTTTATAAACATTGTACGTTTCTTTTGTGTAAGAAAAAGGACAAAATATTGTAATGTAAAAAAGAGGGATAAAAACTGGTAGAAAAATAGAGAATGTAAAGAGGTACTTTAAAAATAAACTTATTCAGTCACATAGGTAAACACGAATTTACATGATAAATTCTTTTTCTACCAAACTAACAAAAATTAAGTTGAAAAGAATAATAGTACCAGCAAGGATAAGCTGAAACCTTACCTGTACTGCTGTTAGGTGTGTTAGTTGGTTGAGCTCTTCTGAGGATAACTGACGACATTTATCAGAGATCATTAAGTTTATATACCCTTTGTGTCAATGATTCCCCTTCTAGGACTTGAGGAAATCTGATAATATACTTTATATGCATTATCTAAATTAAATTAGTCTTTATGACAACTAAAGCACTTTGAACACATTGTGATCACTGTTTTATGAATCAGGATGCGGAGGCCTCAGGAAGTAAAGTAACTGGCCATGGGTCACCTGTCTGAGTGGCAGTGCAGGAAGCAGAAGCCAGCATAGTCCAGCTCGTGGTCTGCGTTCCTAGCTGCTGCCTGGTATTGCTTCTCATAAAAAAAAAATTTCTAGAGGAAGTTTTGAAAATTACATCCAATAGTAAAGTCGGGTTATGGCATGCAAATTTGGGGGGAAAGATTCAAACTGGTCTGCAACAGGGAGGCAAGGGCTGTTGAAGGAGGAGGAGAGAATAGAGGGAGGAATGTTTTCAAGGTTGAACAAATTTTTTACATGTAGTTTCTGGAAGTATCAGTTGATTTTCTGCTAAAAATGTTAGAATGTTTAAAGATAAATAAGCTAATGTTTCTGGAAATACCAGTTGATTTGCTGCTAAAAATGTTAGGATGTTTAAAAATGAATAAACTAATGATGCAGGTGAAAGAAGTGAATATGCTGTGTAGTTTAGTGTTTTCAAAAAAATACATGCACATGAAAAGGAGATTGAGTACACGGAGCTGATAGCCATGCTTATCTTTGGTGGAATTAGGATGATTTTTATTTTCTTGTCATATTTAGAAAATTTATAATCTGGAAAAATTACAGTAGAACCTCCATCATTGACCACCCCTTAAGTTGATCTAATTTTCATAGACCAGACAGGCACCAGTACTGTAGGCCTGGTTCCTTACGTTGTTCTCCTCTGTATGTTGACCAGTTTGTTACAATCCCTTGAGGGGCCAACTTACAGAGGTTCTACTCTATATAGAAACTTGAAGTATTCAGAGAGGTAAGTTTCCACATTGGTCTTGACTGTCTTAATGGTATTGGGTAAGTGATAGAAGACAGGTACCTTACAGATGTGATGGGGAAAGTCTTTGCAATTTTAGATGTAAGAGGTAAAATTCGTATATTTTAATGGCTTGGGAAGAGGAAAGCAGCTGCTTGGCATATTTTTTCAATTACTTTGTTCTTAAAGGTAGATAATTAGGTCAATCTGAGAGATCCATGCATAGTTAAATTGTATCCCATTAATTATAAGTTGTCAAATGCAACTAGTACTTTGCATATTACTTCGTCTGCATTAATTTGTTTTGTTACCTCAGGTTCGCTGCTGGGAAGTTCAAGACAGCGGACAAACCATTCCAAAAGCCCAGCAGATGCACACGGGGCCTGTGCTAGACGTCTGCTGGAGTGACGTACGTTTCACTCCATTTCTAATGGTCTCATTTATTTGAAGTACAGTGTTATTCAAGTATTTAATAATAAGCTGAACATCATTTAGCATGGATGTATCCACATTGTAGGGATTATAAATTTTTAAATGTAAATATAGTAATTTGCTGATGTTTTTAATGTTAGCTTTACTTAGGTGCTCTCTCTGAAAGCTTTCCTTGAATTAAATTTTGTGTGTGTGATTGATGAGAGTTTAATGATAAAGGGACCATTTACAAAGAGACCAGAGGCCAGGCAAAGCACCTAGGGCAAGTGCGCAGCCTCCTATCTGGGCTGCCTTGGCCTGGCCTTGGGAAACCTGGTCCAAGCCCGCCTCCTCCCTCTCCTGCCACTGTGGAGAAATGGTTTGTCTTTATGTCCTGATAGCAAAGAAAAGTAAGCTTCAAGATAGCTTCTTTTCTGATGCTCATTTAACTCATTCAGAACCCATCTCTCCAGCTTTTTTATCTTGCTGATTTGGTTCAAATGGTCCCATAGTGTTGGAACAGTAACGTCAAACTTTGCTACTAATTCACTCACAGTTTGGGATAGATTTGATTCCATTAACTGCTGCTTTCAGATCATTATTCACCTTGGTCTCAGGTTGCCCATCTGGCTCATTTTCAAGGGCAAAATCACCAGAACGGAACTTCCCAAACTGTTGACAGAACTCTGCATTCGTTAGCCACGTCCTTCCTTTGAGCTGTCTGTTTTGCATTGGTTCCATGACAGCTCATAATTCAAAAATAAGGTAAATTTTTTACTGATCCATGGTTTCACAAAAATTGCTCAAAAAAAATTTTGGAAGGTAATCTTAAGCCAAAACAGGCATTTAAAGGAATGGGGATATACCTTCACAATAAAAATAAAACAAGAAGTGTCAGAGTGAAATGTCAGAAATATCAACAGTCAAATTTAGTACTTAAGGAAATTGGGCATTTCACACTAAATAACCAAATGTGAAGTTTGGGAGGGATTCTGTGAATGCTTTACAGGAAGAGATAAGAATTGAACTGAATCATAAAAAGAGAAAAGTAAACCACATGCTTAAAGCTTGTTAGCATTGTCTCATCCAGTATAAGCCTGGGTTCAAATTCACCTCCATCTCTTACAACATTTTGACTTTGCCAAGTTAATTATCAGGCATCTCTTGTGTGCTAAACCCTGGAGATATAGGAAGTTAGGGTAGGTAAAACAAATCTATGCTCACGGACTCATGACCTCTTAGCACAGACAAATATAGAAACAAATAAGAATTACAATTAGTGGAAAGTTCTGACAACTAGATTAAATCTACATAGAGTCACAAAGTGGCTAAGGGGCTCACTTCCTTGAGCGAGCACAAGTGGAGTGACAGAGCCTAAGCCCAGACCTTCCTGACTCTAGAAGCTGGAGCAACCTTGCAGGAAGGTACGTGCTAGCCTGGGGTGAGGGTGAGGAGGGGAGGGGGCCATCTGGAAACCAAATACATAGAGGCACCAACCCCCAAAGTTACCTTGAGGCGTGGAAGCCAAACTCAGTGAAAGTGAATCTTCAATACTTTAAGGGCAGGGTTGAAGCTATAGGGCCTAATCACATAAAAATGTTTCTCTCCCCTGTATTTTGTTAGCTTCTGCCCGTCCTCTGGGAACTGGCCCACTCCACTCCACAGTGCTGATCACAAATGGTGGGCCTGGTATTATGAGTTGGGGGAGCCAGTGTTCCACTCAGGCTCAAGGCAGCCTACTCCACACTTGATATCTTTCTTTGGCTGTGTTTTCAAGGATTTATGGAATTATCTTTGTAACTTTATTAATAGAGTGAGGAGCAGGTTTTATGTCTTTCAAATGAAATGATATCACTTCAGCAGGAAAAAAGTTTTGCTAGGGGAAGACAGTGGTAAATCTTTGAGCTGTGGAACCAAACATGAAAATACTCTAGGCCAGGGGTCAGCACCTAAGCCAAATCTGACCCAGTGCCTATTTTTGTAAATAATTTTTGTTAGAATACAGCATACTAGTTCATGTGTGTAAAAGTGCCTGGCTGCTTTCCAGCATGGTGATAGAGAAGACCTGACTTTGAGTTGTATGCGTGAATGTTATAAAAACTATTACACGATGACTACTAATTTTTTTTTTTTTTTTTTTTTAATGAGACAGAGCCTCAAGCTGTCACCCTGGGTAGAGTACTGTGGCATCACAGCTCACAGCAACCTCCAATTCCTGGGCTCAAGCGGGTCTCCTGCCTCCGCCTCCCAAGTAGCTGGGACTGCAGGCGCCCGCCACAACACCTGGCCGTTTTTTGGTTGCAGCCGTCATTGTTGTTTGGTGGGCCCGGGCTGGATTCGAACCCGCGAGCTTAGGTGTACGTGGCTGGCGCCTTAGCCCGTTGAGCCACAGGCGCCAAGCCGATGACTACTAATTTTTAAAGCTGTTCTTCAGTTTAGATAGGACCAATGAGTATTGTAAATTTTATTGCATGCATTTCGAAGTGTTATTAGACATGGAACTGAACAAAAGTAATAATGATTACAGGTGTGTGTGTGTATAGAGAAAGATCAAATAAGTGGCAAAATGTTAACAGTTGGTGAATCTAGGTGAAGTGTATGTGGGAGTTAATTATGTTATTTTGCAACTTTTCTGAAGGGTTGCAATTTATCAAAATAAGAAAAAATTTTAAAAGTGGCTAATGGTTGCCTCAAAGAAGAGCGCTGGGATCAGTGTTACTAGAGTCACTTTTCACTAAGTTGTGATTTTTGATTTTTTAAAAATCCTGCTTCTGTGTTACGTCTTAGAAAAACAGTCAGTTGGTAATAACCGTAATAAAACACAGAGATTGGGAGTGGTGGCTCAAGTGCTCTGGGAGGGTAGCTTGAGGCCAGGAGTTCTAGGTGGCACTGCACTCCAGCCTGGGTGGCAGCAAGAGACCCATCTCTTTAAGAAAAAAAATAAAAGCCTGGGCATGGTGGTTCACACTTGTAATTCCAGCACTCTGGGAGACTAAGACAGGTGGATCGTCTAAGTTCACTAGTTTGAGACCAGCCTGAGCAAGAGTGAAACTCTGTCTCTAAAAAATAGCCAGGTGTTGTGGTGGGCACCTGTAGTTCTAGCTACTTGGGAGACTGAGGCAAGAGTATTACTTGAGCCCAAGAGTTTGAGGTTGCTGTGAGCTATGATGCCATGCCACTCCACCAGGAGCAAGAAAGTGAGACTCCATCTCAAAAAAAAAAAGTTAAAACAAGTAAAGCTAAAATGTGTTTTTTGTATGACACTGTAGTTAACAATATACTGGAAAAATTAACATTACAAAACAAAGTTTGCTTCAGTACGTTGAACCTAATATCTAAGTAGAGATATAGAAAGTGATTTAATTTTTCTTACAATGCAAAATTTTCTACATTTTATTTTAGGATGGGAGCAAAGTATTTACAGCATCGTGTGATAAAACTGCTAAAATGTGGGATCTCAACAGTAATCAAGCAATACAGATTGCACAGGTAACAAAGACACTGACGAGACTGGGACCCAGGACAGTGATGATCCCTTAATTACATTTATTAGTAGTTCTCTGTTGTAGGGAATGCAATTTGACTCTATCAAATTAATTAAACTTAATATGCCAGAAACCTTAACATACAAGTGACACAAGTTTTACAGCCATTCTCATTCTTACTAGTATTCAGATTGCTTTGTCATGGGTCTTCCATATATGTGTAAATGGCATCATAAGGAGTTAATGATGTTAAAAGCTGTAAAAGATAAATGTTACAGGTGGTCCTTGATGTTCCGTGTTTGACACCGCAACACATGTGCGTGGCTTGCCTTCTACCAACTACCTTTGGTCATTCGTCCATTCAGCAGGGGTTTATCGAATGACTGTTACTTGTCAGGCACTTTACTGGGGCTAGGAAATACAGCAGTGAGTAAGGGGGACACTTCCACACACCCTGGGGCTTTTATAGTCTACTCAGGGACATCAGACAGGTTCTTGTATGAAGAACGCTAAGAATGGGCAGAAGTAACAAAGATAAGAGAACCCAGGACCAGAGGATCCAGCCTGACTGGGGGTTCGGGAAGAGCCACTTGACACATTTTCACGTTCTTGAGATCACAGTACTGTGTACGAGAAGCATCTCCTTGATCTCTTAGTTCACGTCACCTTAGTAAACAAACTGGCAAAGTTCTCGACTAGTTGTTGCTAAGTATTTCCCGAGGGAAGGGTAGTTTGACTTTCATGTATTAGTTATGGGTAAAAATCAAATATGTTTCTGTTAAATTGAATATTTTGGTCACAGGGTAACACTGATATCCTTTGATTTTTGTTTGGTGTGACCTCAATATTTAGTTCCTTTTCTTTGAATTTTCAAAACTAACGGTATTTAGTACCTTATTACAATCACCTTGACCTGTTTTATTCTTGTCTTGTTGAAAGCATGATGCTCCTGTTAAAACCATACATTGGATCAAAGCTCCAAACTACAGCTGTGTGATGACTGGGAGCTGGGATAAGACTTTAAAGGTATAATGTGTGTTGAGGTATTATCTGACCCAGCTAAGCTCGGCATTTATTTTTACACCATTTGAGTATCAGCTCTGAATGGTCACTTTCTGCCTTCTCTTTTGTTTTTTGCTTTTAGTTTTGGGATACTCGGTCATCAAATCCTATGATGGTTTTGCAACTCCCTGAAAGGTGTTACTGTGCTGATGTGGTAAGGAATTTCAACTTTTTATATATTATTTCCTTTTAAAAGACAAAGTCACTTTAGGAATAGATATGGAGGACATAGATTAGATTGCCTTAGCCATCTGAGATTTTTGTGCTGCAATTATTCCAGAATTACTAAAAACTGGGTGTCTGGTTTTTTGGTCACTTGTTTGAACATATGTACCTAGCTGTATACTATCCCTAGTGTGATACTTATCATGGACAGCAGGAAAACTAGCAGTCACTTTGTGGTGTGGTACCGCATTAGGTTTTCAGGACTGTCTCTAAGTGAGATAGAAACTGAAGAACTTTCCCTGTTCATTTATTCCTAAGTCTTAAAGTTTTATACCAACTGGCCCAGTAATTCCATTTTAAAGAATTTATCATGAGAAAAGCAATCAAAGATGCATATTGTCTTTGTTTTCTGTGTATAATATAGTTAAACATTGGTTCATTAGAGGGAATGGTAAACGGCTGCCTCTAGCGTATGACATGGGCTCACAAAACTTTGAGTAAAGGACAGGGATTATACAGAATTGCACGCACACAATGCTCAGAGGAAGGACTGGAAGAAAATATGCTATAATGTTAGCAGTTATCATTTGGAAGGGCAGTATAGGTGATCTTTATTTCTTCTTAGTTCCTAAGTTTATTTTCTAAATATTCACAATTTTCCAGTTAGTTTTATAAAATAAGTCTTTAAAAAAGTATATTAAGGTTCTACTTTCTTATGTTTCTCTAGGTTTTTGTAGATACCATGGGATTATTAAACTTAAAAAATTCAGACTTAATTTTGTGATTAAAAAAATCAATCTAATATTATATGTGTGCAAAAAAACCCACACTCCTTCATGTTTCTGCTTTCCTCCATTCCCTAGATATACCCTATGGCCGTGGTGGCAACTGCAGAGAGGGGCCTAATTGTATACCAATTAGAGAATCAACCTTCTGAGTTCAGGAGGATAGAATCTCCACTGAAACATCAGGTGAGTCTAAGTCAACTGAAGAAGCATATGTTTAGACTGACATAGTAGCCACACCTACAATTGTAGCATTTGGGGAAGCCAAGGCCAGAGGATCACTTGAGGCCAGGAATTTGAGACTAGTGAGCACAACATAGTGAGACCCCATTTCTACAAAAAGTTTTTTAAAAACTATCCCAGGCATGGTGGTGCACTCTTTTAGTCCTAGCTACTGGAGAGGCTGAGGTAGGAGAATTGTGTGAGCCTGGTAACTATCATGACACCACCACTAGGTGATGGAGATTGAAAAGAATTTTTAAAAGAAAGATGTACTTGGCTAGGCATGGTGGTTCACACCTGTAATCCCAGCACTTGGGAGACTGAGGCGGGTGGATTGCCCTGGGCTCACAGGTTTGAGTCCAGCCTGAGCAAGAGCAAGACCCCATCTCAAAAAAATAGCCACATGTTGTGACAGGCTCCTGTATTCCCTGCTACACAGGAGCCTGAGGCAAGAGGATCACTTAAGCCTAAGAGTTTGAGGTTGCTATGAGCTGTGACATCACAGTACTCTACCTAGAGTGACAAAGTGAGACTCTGTCTTAAAAAAAAATACAAGTATTTAGCATCTGTTATATGCAAGGTTGTGCTCACATATGGAATATAGTTATACTTAGAAACACCTATATTTTCAAAGGGGGTAAATTTAAGTATACAAACACAAATATTTAGTGAGTAAAAACTACCCACCCCTAGATGAACTTTCTGTGTATCTGTCCTCTCCAACATGCCCCTGGATAGCTGAGCGCTGTTGAATGTTATGTACTAAAGGGAAACTTCCCCTTTGCCCTCCCGAGGCTCACTGAAAATCCATTAATAAGAGGCAGATTAATAGAAAAGGGATATAAATTTTGTAATGTGCACAGGGGTCTTATGACAAAAAGAAATGGCTAGATGGTTGATGATTTTTTATCATCTTGAGGTTACAAAAGAAATAAATAGGTGTTTAGAGCAATTGCGGTATGGGAGCGGAAAAAAGGAGGCCTGAGTAGCTGATGTGGTCTTGTTATGCAGATGAAACCTCCTAGGTGGCAGCCCTCAGAGAGAAGACGTGGTAAATGTTTCCTTTAGACCTTCTCTAGCTCTAATGCTCCTGACTATCCTAGATCTGGACTAGGGAGGGCCACAGAGAAAGCCTGGCTACCACAATGCATATTTTCTCTGTTGATGCAGAGCTCCTCCACAAAAGACAAGTTCTCAGTTAATCTTATATTTCTAGCTCTTCTGAATAACCATCTTGAAATATGTCAAAGACGTATATTTTGTGGTGAAATATTTTGGTTTCCTTCAGAATGAAATTGCACATCTGGGTGAACTGGTTCCATTGTAAATTTCTACCCTCTGTCTTCATCACATGCTGGCGGTTACTGGGATTTTTCTCTTTTTGCTGCTCAGAAACAAAGACCCTGGTGGTTGGGAACTACTACTCTTCCCCCTGCTGGATCTGGAAACCTGCCTGTGCCTCCTTCCCTCCCTTTCCTTCCTTAGGTGGAGGCTTCTCTGAGGCTGGTTTTGTGGTGGGACTCGGCCCTCCAGCCTTCTCAGGAACCTTATGCAGATCCTCACCTCTCCCCTGTATCTTCCTCTGTCGCACTTCTTAGTACTTGCCATTAGCACTGAGACATGCTCAGGTATGGTTCATCCTAGAAAATCAACCTCCCTTGATCCCCCGCCCCATCCTCTTGTACTGCCTGGGTTCCTGTTTCCCTTTGCAGTCAGGCATCTTGTGTGACCTGTCTGTTTCCTATGTCCCTGTCATTTCTCACCTACCCTGTGACTCCACTGAAATTATTGGGAGGACCACCAGTGGCTTTCTAATTCCCCTGAACACTAATCAGCTGACCTCTTCCTGTAACAGGGCCCCATTCACCACTGTTAATGTGTTCTTAAATGTTTCTGTGGCTTCTGTGATGCCAGCCTCTTCCCCACACCTGTGACTGCCACTTTGTCTTCCTTGCTGGTTCTTTGCTAAGTGTGGAGGTTCCTTAGATTTGTGCCCTAGGCTGCCACCTTCTCACACATAACCTGATCTCCCATCCATTGTCATTGCTCACTCATACCCTCTGGAATGGAGACCTGTATCCCCAACAGATCTCACGTGACTCAGAACTCCTGACAGTTTGTGTGTCTTTCAGATAGCTCGGTCCAGCCAAGTCACACACCAAGGTCAAGAATACTTTCTATAGCTCTTTATTAAAATGTTACCCTCTCATCCGGATTCTTCCTGGTCACTGTCCTGTATACCACATATTTTTTAATCTATGTGTGTAGGCAACATGTACGTACTAAATATTTTACTAATTTTACTAATTTTGTCTTGTTTTGCCTACTAGAATATGAGCTCAGTGAGAGCAGAGGTGGTGGTTTGTAGTTTTGCTGCCTCATTGCCAGCACCTGGAGCTGGACTGACATATAGAAGGTGCTCTGTAAATGTTTGCTGAGCAAATAGTTGACCACCCCACTCTCCATTACCAACCCCAGCTTATTCCTCCTGACATGCTCCACATCCCTTTAAATGAGACGGCCATTTGCTTCGTTGTGATGGCCAGAAATCTAGAAGTCATCCTAATTCATCTCTCTCTCCTTTTATGGAGGTATCACAGTCTTCTATCTCATTAATCACCAGACTCTCTCACTTCTACCCAGTAGGTGTTTTGGAATCTCTTCATTCTTCTCCTTCCCTCCCTTTTGCCACATCTAATCCAAATCTTCTTAGCCAGTACTTAGATCAATACTTCATGACATCTTGGCAGGGATTTCACAGATGTGACGCCAAAAGTGAGACTAGACAAGTGAAGCTGTTTCACACTGAAAACCTGCAAAGCAATGGAAACAGCAGAGTGAGGAAGCAACCTGTAGAACAGGAGAAATATTTGGAAACTATTCTGACAAGGGGTTAATTTCCACAATGTATAAGGAACTACTGTAACTCAAGAGCAAAGAAATTAATGACCCAATTAAAAAATAGATTAGAAGCTTGAATAGACACTTCTCCAAAGAAAACATACAGCTGGCCAGCAGGTATATGAAAAAGTGATCAGTATCACAGCTCAACAGGGGAACGCAAATAAAAACCACAGTGAGATATCACCTGGCATGTGACAGCTCTGCTGTTAACACACAGAGGCAAAAGATAATAAGGCAACAAGTGTTGGGTGAGGATGTAGGGAGACTGGAGCCCTCATATACTGTTGAAGGGAATGCGGAACAGTGAAGCTCTTAAGGAAAACAGCATGGAGGCTCCTCAAAAAAAATTAAGAATAGAGTTATCTTATGACCTAGCAATCTCACTAGGGGTATTTATCCAAAAGAATTGAAATAGGGATTTTTTTTTTTGAGACAGAATCTCACTCTTTGACCCAGGCTGCAGTAGCATCATCATAACAGACTACAGCCTTGACTCCTAGGCTCAAGTGATCCTTCTGCCTCAGCTTCCCAAGCAGCTGGGACTACAGGTGCCAGCATGCCACCACATAACGCTAAATCTTTTTTTTTTTTTTTTTTGGTAGAGATGGGGTTTTGTTTTGTTGTCTGGGCTGGTCTTGAGCTCCTGGCTTCAAGTGATCCTAAAGTGCTGGGATTACAGGTGTGAGCCACTGTGCCTGGCTAAAATTAGGATTTTGAAGAGATACCTGCAGTCCTATATTTATTGCAGCATTTTAAAGTAAAATGGGTAAAAGTAAATGGGTAAAATAAAAACCTCTCTGAGGCCAGAAAAGAAGGAAATCCTGCCATTTCCAACAATCTAGGTGAACATGAAGGATGCTATTCTAAGTGAAATGAGCCACACATGGAAAGAAACTCCATGAATCCAGATATGTTGTGTCTGTAAAGTCAAGCTTTTCATAGATGGAGAGTGGAATGGTGGATTGGGGAGTTGCTTGTCATAGGTAGAACATTCCACTTAAGCAAGACGAGTGAGTTCTAGAACAACATTGAAATTTTGTTAAGCGGTGGATCTTGTGTTAAGTGTTCTTACTACAATCAAATTAAGAGAAGAAGCAAGCACTTAGATCTTGGCCCTCTGCAGTCTGTCCTCATAGGTACTGCAGGGGCTCATCTCCTAATGGCACCTCCAGGCTTTCTGAGAATCTTGCTTAATCCCTTCACTGTCTTCCTTTTCCTTCTGGGTGAATCCCAGACTCCTTGATAAAACCTGGTCTGGTCTGACTTTACTTCCTGCTACCTATGCAGACACCCTGGCCATTCCATTGTTAAGGATTGCCTTCAGCCTCTGCAGAGGGCAGCTGCATGTGGCTGTGCCATGTAAATGGCACTTCTGATGTCATGCGGTTCCTGGTCTGTGTGCTAAGTCCTGGGCTCTTCTGTCCTCCAAGAATTTTTAGACTTCTGTTTCTCTGTTTAGTTTTTCTACTCACAAAATGGGCTGGTTATTTTTTAAAAAAATAAGGGGGAAGCAAGCAATAGACAGGATACAGTTTTCCTTTTTACTTATTTTTTTTTAGAGACAGTCTCACTTTTTTGCCCTTGGTAGAGTGCTGTGGTGTCACAGCTCACAGCAACCTCCAGCTCTTGGGCTTAGGCGATTCTCTTGCCTCAGGCTCACAAGCAGCTGGGACCACAGGCACCTGCCACAACGCCCGGCTATTTTTTTGTTGCAGTTTGGCCGGGGCCAGGCTTGAACCTGCCACCCTCAGTATATGGAGCCGATGCCCTGCTCACTGAGCCACAAGCGCTGCCCCAGTTTTCCTTTTTACTCAAGAATTTGCAGGCATCACAATACCAGAAACTACCTTCTAACTCCATTTGCATAGCGTGGCCCTTAGCTGTGATCCTGCGCCCCCCCACCCCCATCCTCACAAAGAGGCTTTAGCAGAGTGGGCCCCTGGGAGTAGTCAGGTTGTCACTTCTGGGAGGAGGACGTGATCTTTGGGTAAAGTGCCATGTCTAGCTTGCATGCAGCACATTCATGGTTTAGAAAGAATTGTCGCATCCTCTGTCCCCCTCACCCTGCTTTCCTTTCCAGCTGGGAAAGTAGAGGCACAGAAGCACTGGGGACCTCCTGAGAGGTGCCCCCCTTGCCAGAGATGAGCTGCTAATCAAAGGGTGCAGCTCTGTTTCCACAAGGAGAGTGGTGCTGCACTGGAGCCTCCTCGCCTTGGGGCCTCTGGTGGAGTGAGCCCAGCCTTCAAGTAAGCCCAGGCAACATAGTAAGACCTTGGCTGTACAAAAAGATTTAAAAATCAGCCAGGCATGGTGGCACACACCTTAGTCCTACCTGTTGAGGGGTCTGTGGCAGGAGGATCGCTTGAGCCCAGGAGTTCAAGGCTGAGCTATGATGATGCCACTGCACTCTAGCTTGGGCGACAGAAAAAGACCCTGCCTCAAAAAAAGAAAAAAATTAGAAGGTAATGCTTACTGGGGGAATCAGAATAGCTTTATCATATTTGAGTAATATGCTTCTGTTTTTCTAAAACTCAAAAGTTGGATAACAATTGTCTTCCTTCACATTAGTCATGAAATCTTATATCACATTGTGATAACTTCCTTTTTTCTTTTAACTATAGCATCGATGTGTAGCTATTTTTAAAGACAAACAGAATAAGCCAACTGGTTTTGCCCTGGGAAGTATTGAGGGAAGAGTTGCTATTCACTACATCAACCCCCCAAATCCGTAAGTGGGACTCAATCAGCTTGCATACTTGGACTCTAGACTTTTTATAGAAAGGAAAACTTAAATGAGCCTTTGTTTTTCAGTGCCAAAGATAACTTTACCTTTAAATGTCATCGATCTAATGGAACCAACACTTCAGCTCCTCAAGACATCTATGCGGTACGTTTTTAGAAACTTGAACCTTGAAAATACATCTAGAAACTTGACTTGGAGGTGGCTGAGTAATTATGGGATCAGAAAAGATTAATCATTGAAGAGCCTATATGTATTCATGTCTGGAGGAAAGTGGCTTATGCTGTAGGCTTCAGTTTTCTGTTTTGATGAAACAGACTGGCTTCATTCTCTTACCTGTCTCTGAATGCAAGCTTCAGTCTTTCCGGGAGAGCTTCTATCTCTGACAGTTTACACTTAGTGAAGACTGAGAAAGTACTGTTTGTTCAAAAAGAAACAAACAGGCATTTCCCTGAGCTGTGCTCCTTGGGTTTCCTTGCTGAATACACATGTTAACTTCTGCTGATGTTCTCATCACAAGAGATCTAGGTTCTGGGCTGGCAGCTCATTCAGCAAGTGTGGCTGGTTTCTCTTATACTCAGTGGGCAGCCAGCTAAAATGAAATGTGTATGCACACTTTGTCTCCTAACGTAAACAGGAAGCATCTGTTGAAACCTACCTCTCCATCCTCTGCCAGGACTCCTCATGGTGTGTATCCACCCTTGCAGGTAAATGGAATCGCGTTCCATCCTGTTCATGGCACCCTTGCGACTGTGGGATCTGATGGTAGATTCAGCTTCTGGGACAAAGATGCCAGAACAAAACTAAAAACTTCAGAACAGTTGGATCAACCTATATCAGCTTGCTGCTTCAATCACAATGGA
>CAUYRH010063143.1:0-22066 GCA_963574655.1 Perodicticus potto | reverse complement strand
CCCTGAGGCTAGAGGCCTAGAGGAGGAGACGGGGAAAGACCGGGAGAGGAACGGAGAGAGCTTCTCTCTCCCTACTTGAAATCTCTCCCACTACCAGGAGCTTTGGTGTTTTCTGTATTCTTTTCTGTAAATCAATTCTGCTTTATCACGGACGGGTGGGGGGGGGGGAAATAATGTAATGAAGAATAATAAAATACGTGTATTTAAAAAAAAAAAAAAAAAAAAAAGAAGTGGAGGCAGAAAGTGTTGAAGTAAACTCCGAAAGCCACACAGCAACTTAAGTAAACACAGCTCAAACCCGTGCACTGTGGCTCAGGCATCTGTACTTCTCCATCTCTCAAAAACAACAGAACCTCATTAGAACTGTTTTCATCCCACCTATGTTCCTTATTGTTTCATCATCTATGAAATGAGTATTTTTTTTTAATTTCATCAAATCTATTTATGAAATGGGTATTTTTTAACCTGGTTGTTGAGAGGATTAAATGAACAGCAAGTACCTTGCAGTTTGTATTCAGTAAGTCTTTGTTCAAAAGAAAAACAAGGAAACCAAAGCTCAGCAACTACCAAAGGGAAAGTGAAAAACGCTTTGTAAACATTTATAAAAAATGAGTTACTAAATTCTTATATGTAACATTAATAAAATTATTTAGACATACTAAAAGGATAAAAATGAATCCAGATGAATTTCAATATTAGTGGCCACTTGTGACATTACATAGTATTAAGTATCTCAGAGGAAACTTTAGAAATATAGGAGGAGAGGCAAGAGGGGCTTAAACGTAATGACTAAGTAGAGGAGGGGCTAAAAGTCTTCCATATTTATTTAAAAGGCAGAAGAAAACCTTAGTACTCTGGGAGGCTGACTCAGGTGGACTGCTTGAGTTCATGAGTTTGAGACCGGCCTGAGCAAGAATGAGACCCTGTCTCCACTAAAAATAGAGAAACTATCTGGGTGTAGTTTGCACACACTTGTAGTCCCAGCTACTTGGGAGGCTGAGGCAAGATGATTGCTCAAGCCCAAGAATTTGAGATTGTTGTGACCTACGATGCCATGGCACTCTATTGAGGATGACAGAGTGAGACTTTGTCTCAAAAAAAAAAAAAAAAGGTAGATGAAGGTTAAAAATATTTGTCTTTCCTCCTTTTGGCTTTCTACCGTGATGACTCAGGTACCTAACTTCACAAAGAAATACAGCAGATATTATTAGCAAATATAAATATAATACGGTTTGTAAAGAAAAGGCTACATAGGAATGCCTAATAAAGTTTTTCCAAAGTTCACTGTATTTTATATTTTGAATAATTTTAAAAAGTAGAGGTTAAATTGAAGGCTTGTGTTCAGCTGGTCAAAATAGCTCCTAAATGAAGCCAGATGTCTGCTCTACTGTGGAATTACTTGTTGGTTCTAAGATTTATATTATATCCCTAATGCTCGTGTATACTCAAGATAAATTAATGCCTTCATTTCTTAAATTTCCATTTATAAAATGTGAACATAAGTACTAACATGTCCACAATGTGGTCCTTGGAGCAGCAGCATTAGCATCTCCAGGGAATTTGTAGAAATACAAATGCCAGCCCCCCAAATAAGAAGTCCAGTTGGGGGCTCCAGCAATCTTTTTTATCAGGTTCCTTCTGTGATTCTGATAGTGCTCTAGTTTGAAACCCCGCACCAGAATGAATACACAATTATTACTAATTATCAAACAATAAACCAACATAAAGTACACAGGATAGTTTTTAAATGTGGCCCAACACTGAATTCTTATCTAAAATATACTATAACATTAGCATCAAATCTTCCCACATATTTATCTCAGTGTTTGTGTTATTTATGCTATGTGACTCAGACTAATTTTGGTTACACCATTTTATTGAGAAAAAGATCACTACATAGTAATTCTTCTACTACAACATATTTTATAAAACAGAAAGGGTATTTCTTTACCAAGTACACAATTCAAAATAATGGAAAACAAACTTAACTTAAACTTAAATGCTACGCAACAGAAACCCCCCCAATATAAAAATTTAAAAAATACATGCTATTTAGTTATTAGTTCTATTCATGATTATTAAGTGCTATAAGTATTTATTTCAAAAGTACGCTTTCAGACACAGGGACCTAGCAGCGAAGTATCAATAGTGGCTCCTCACCTTGAGGTGTCGGTTCTGCCACTGGCTTCGCCTTCACTTGGATCCCTCAAAACAAAGTGAAGGTTGAGATTTAATGATAAAAGTGAAAAATATATCAAGAAAACTATCTAAAATGATTTTAAAATTAACTTGCTGAGCAAACGTCTACCATGACAGTTTTCTATTATTAGTCAGTCTTATTACTATTTCTCACGTTTTTCATCATAACCACATGTAATTCTCAGTTATTGAGCGTCTACTGGGGCATTGTCAAGAGGAGTTACTAGGTGAAAGTTTAAAATTGTTTTTCACATGATTTTCCAATTCCCAATCACAATTTTAAGTCGTAATTTGTCTTTTGGTTTAAAGTTAAAACTATTTAATAATTATCAACAACAAGATTCTACTTTGCATTTGTTATTACATACAATTCCAGTAGTCGCTCAATTTAGAAAAATATAAATTAACCTTGAGTCAGAAATAAAGCTCAACACATGTATTTCTCAAAATAAATACCAATTTTAAAATAAGCAATTAATTTATTTCAGTCATTATGTTAATAATTCATGCATATGATAAAATATTATAGCAAATCAAAAGTCTATCTAAGCACGTGAGACTAAAAACACAGATTCAATCTCAAACAAAAACACAACTGATCTTACCTGGCTATCCACCTGTGAAATAAAATCAGAAAAACACTACTAATTCTCCTGTGTTGAATAATTAATATTGTTGAGGTCTCCCAAAATTTTAACTACTCTGTCATTTTTAATGGTAATTAAATATTTTGTGATAGAGAGCAAAATACTACTAAATAACCAGGAAAAATTATGAACGTGAATTCTCAATTTAACATTGTCTTAGTGTTTCAGTGTTCCAGAACATTATATTACTTATGTGAAATGAAGGTAATAGGAATAAAATCAGTGCCACTCTCCTGTACCTCAAATAAGACACATCCAATACAGCAAGCTCTAAACTTTAGGTGGTTGTTAAGAATATGAATGCTTCATGCCTCTCAGGGTCTTTAATTGTAGGCCTTTCTTAACTAACATACTGTGTAAAAAACATTTTTCTATCTGAATTAAAGGATAATAAAATTTACTCTCACTTTAATAGAGTATCTTACATTTCTATTTTTAGTAACTGCCATTTTCATTGGGAAGTACAGTAAAATTCAATGGCATCTATATAAAAACACTAAAAGAAATAAAACATTTTTGAGCAGGTTAAAAATGAAAAGTACATTGTCAGATATATGTAGATGAACTGACACATGCAGAAGGGCAACACACCAACTTTCTGGGAAAAACAAGAGTTGATTGTTGACTCCTGCTGCTAAGATAAAATTGCTTTAATAGGAAGAGACGCCAAGTCTCACTGGACTTTTCTATCCTATTTATATTTTGCCTTATAACTCATTGTTAGCACATATCTATTCCACTGCTACCGAACTACAAGAATTAGGAATGAAATGTTCTTTAGACACCTCTTCCTCTGCTACAGTTAGCTGAAACAGCAATTGGCCAATACCCTGTTCCCACTTACCTGGGTGCCAGTAGGAACACAGACTGGAAGAATTCCTGCTGCTTGGCAATTGTTTCAATTAGCCCAGGAAGTCTGCTTTCAGTAGCCATGGTGGGATGCAGATAGGGCTACAGAAGGCACAGCTGACTATGAGAGCATTATCCAGCATAGCATGGCTCTCTAACACTCAGAACATCAAACAACGAATACCTTCTATATAGCAATATATACTCAACTGAACAAATTAAATTTGTCTCTACATAAGAATGAACTATCGTTAGAAAATCATAAGGTTTGACACAGAAGTTGTTAAGCCATGCAGGTATCTGGGGCAGAGAATTCCAGGCAAAGCAAGGACAAAATCCTGAAGTGGGCGTGCCTGGTATACTCAAGGATCAAGGACAGTCAGGTGCCTATGTGGCTGGTGTGGAACCAGCAAAAGGAAGAGTGGGGGAAGAAGAGGTCAGAGCAGAAATAGGTGGCCAGACAACACAGGGCCTTGTAGGCCACTGTGAGGGATTTGAATTGTATTCTGAGCAAGATGAAAACTAATCAAGGGCTTTAAAAATCAAGGAGTGATACGATCAGACTTAACACTGCTGGAAACATAACAGAACATGGATAGAAGGTGGGAGATCTATTAGGATGTGTAAGATTGATAGTCTAGGCTTAGGTTGTGAAGACAGCGGTGAGAGTGATGGAAGCAGTCAGATCCTAGAAAGGCTAGGAGGGTAGAAAAGCTATGGCTCTGACATTTGGTATAAGAGAGGTGTCTTGAGTAACACAAAGGCTTGTGGTCTGAGCAACTAAAAAGGTGGAGCTGCCATTTCCTAAAATGGTAAAGAGTGAGAATTTGGGAAGAGGATTGGGAGTTGAATTTTGAACACGTTCTGAGAGTCCATACCACATCCAAGAGGAGAGACTGAGTAGGCAATTGGATATGAGTCTGCAGTTCAGGACAAAGACCTGGCCTAAAGATATATGAGTGTATCTGGGAGTTGTTCATAGATGGAATCTAATGTCATGTGCCTGAATGAGATCACCAAGACAGTGAGGAAAACTGGAGAGGAGAATGTGTCCAAAGACTGAGCCCTTGGGCATTCTGATAGTTAGCCTTCAGGAGGAAAGGGAAGGGAACCTGAAAAGCAGCAGCAAAGGAGACTGAGAAGGGATGGCTAGCTGTGAGAAAACAAGAGCCAAGTGAGAAAAAGGTTTCAACTGTGTGGCATGTTTCAAGATACTAAGTAGCTCACAGGAAGGAGCTGTATCAGTCTCTACAACCCTAGTGAATCAATCACGCCTAGGAAAATTCCCAGAGTGGAATAAGTCTTCAAATACTTGTTAAATGACTGTATGGCAATTTATTTCCAAACCTCCCAACAGACCTTCTCTAAGGCACTTTCTTACTCTGACATTCGGTTTCTTGACTACATGTCTAGAGTACTCTTTACTAAGTTTTCTCTAGAATCTAAATTTTTATTGCAAGGTAAAGAGAAATGTTTTACACAATGCTTAATTCATAATTTGTAATCAAGCATTAATTTCAAGACTGTTTTTCTCTATTTTCAAATTAATCCTGGCTTAACAATGAGAAAGTACTGGCTTTTTAAAATAGCCTTAGTCAGCCAAATTCCCAAAGCACAAAATACTGATAAACCTGACTAGTACCTGAAGATGGTCAGCTAACACCATCATCTAACTTTTATGGTGACTCTGTCAGTGAGCTTTCAGCTCCTTGTCTATCAAGTTGTCATGCTGCAAGGTAAATGCCCAAATGGCACAAACTCACTGATTGATAGGCTTAGAAACTAATGATACACTTGAGGATTTAAAGTTTTAAATTCAGGCTGGATACAATGGCTCATGCCTGTAATCCTTGCACTCTGGGAGGCCAAGGTAGGTGGATTGCTTGAGTTCAGGAGTTCAAGGACCAGACTGAGCAAGAGTGAAATTCCATCTCTATTAAAAATAGAAAAACTAGCTGGGGGTTGTAGTGGGCACCTATAGTCCTAGCTACTTGGGAGGCTGAGGCAAAAGGATCATTTGAACCTAAGAGTTTGAGGTTGCTGTGAGTTATGATGCTACAGGTCTCTACCCAGGGCAACAGAGTTAAGACTCTTTCTCAAAATAAATAAATAGTTGGGCACGATGTAATCCTAGTATTCTAGAAGGCTGAGGAGGATGGATCGCCTGAGCTCATGAGTTTGAGACTAGCCTGAGCATGAGTGAGACCCCTATCTCTTAAAAAAAAAAAATAGCCAGGCATTGTGGTAGGCACCTGTAGTCCCAGCTACTCAGGAGGCTGAGGCAAGAGGATTGCTTTAGCCCAGAAGTTTGAGGTTGCTGTGAGCTATGACACTACAGCACTCTACTGATGGTAGACAATAAATAAACAAATAAAAATGAAGTTTTAAATTCAGTTGTGTAATCCTGGGCAAACTGATCTATGAAGTGAGTCTATAAATAACTCCATGACAAGGTAAGAGACTAAAGCTGCTTCTTTTTTCATTCTTTTTGAGACAGAGTCTCACTATGTTGCCCTCGGTAGAGTGCCATGGCATCACAGCTCACAGCAACCTCAAACTCTTGGGCATAAGCAATTCTCTTGCCTCAGCCTCCCAAGTAGCTGGGACTACAGGCACCTGCCACAACGCCCAGCTATTTTTTATTGCAGCTGTCATTGTTTAGCTGGCCTAGGCCAGGTTCGAACCGGCCAGCCTTGGTGTATGTGGCTGGCACTGTAACCACTGTGCCATGGGTGCCGAGCCAGCTACTTCTCTTTTACACATCCATTCTGAAATCCAAGGAACACCAATAACACTGAAAATAGAGTATTTAATAAATTTTCCTTAAAGAAAGTACAATGATTTCTTACTCATCAGTGAAGGCTCAGCTCATACAGCTACATGGTATGAAGCCTTCACTTCCTCCCTTTGACAGAAACTACTGTGCCCTCCTCTGCACCCCCTCTGCAAGTTGCCCACACTTCTTTTCAGCACACATTCTGCTTTATATCATGGCTAGTTGTTTGCATGTCTGCTCCTTCTAAGACAGCAAGAATCTGGAGGGCACAGATGCCGCCTTATCCATCTTTATATCCTGCTTTGCACCTAGCAAAGTGCATTGTACATAACAGGGTTTAAGTAAGCATTTAGTGGGACTTAGTAACGGTCAAATTTACATCAACCTGCACTGTGTTCAGCACATGTACGGTTACTCTTTAAAAAGGGTACAAACTGGCTCGGCGCCTGTGGCTCAATGGGCTAAGGCGCCAGCCACGTACATCTGAGCTGGCGGGTTCGAATCCAGGCCCGCCAAACGACGACGGCTACAACCAAAAAAAAAAATGGCCGGGCGTTGTGGTGGGCACCTGTAGTCCCAGCTACTTGGGAGGGGAGGCAAGAGACTCGCTTGAGCCCAAGAATTGGAGGTTGCTGTGAGCTGTGATGCCATGGCACTCTATCCAGGGTGACAACTTGAGGCTCTGTCTCAAAAAAAAGAAAGTAAAAAGGGTACAAACTGTACTGTATTATTAGATTAGAAATCTATATATATTCATTCTGTGTTTACTTTGTTTTCTGATGTTAAGATTTCATGATATAGGGCAGCGCCTGTGGCTCAGTGAATAGGGCACCGGCCCTATATACCGAGGGCTGCGGGTTCAAACCCGGCCCAGGCCGAACTGCATCAAAAATTAGCCGGGCACTGTGGTGGGCGCCTGTAGTCCCAGCTACTTGGGAGGCTGAGACAAGAGAATCGCTTAAGCCTAAGAGCTGGAGGTTGCTGTGAGCTGTGACTGCACCACACTCTACGGAGGGCGATAGAGTGAGACTCTGTCTCTACAAAAAAAAAAAAAAGATTTCATGATATAAAATTATGTAAGTAATCTATGTGACTCTAGTATGTAGGCTTTTTGTACAAAGAAGAAAAAAGATAAACTATATTAGTGAACAATTAAAAAGTATTTTTAATATAAATACTATTTGAAGGATATATGTATGCTCATATTTAATTCCTTTTTCTAAATCAAGGCTTTTAAATACAAGATCATCTTCCTGTTATAATACATACTTTTAATTTTATTTATTTATTTATTTTTTCTATGACCTCTTTCTTTTATTTAACACAAAACTGGTGTGTGTTCCCACTCAGGGTGACTCAGTGGGTAGCGCGCTAGCCCCATATACTGAGGGTGGTGGGTTCAAACTCAGCCCTGACCAAACTGCAACAAAAAAATAGCCGGGCATTCTGGTGGGCGCCTATAGTCCCAGCTGCTCGGGAGGCTGAGGCAAGAGAATCACCTAAGCCCAAGAGCTGGAGGTTGCTGTGAGTTGTGATGCCACAGTACTCTACTGAGGGCGACAAAGTAAGACTCTGCCTCTCTAAAACAAAAAACAAACAACAAAAGCCCCCCCACATTTTTAATGTCAAGATTTTACTCTTCCTACTTTATTTTATAGAATTTTAAAATTCTTAGTCCATTTTATTCTTTTTCTCTGTGTTTAGGAAAAAGACTATGTCTTCTTGGACTTTCCCCCCCAACTCTGTAAAAGAGCAGCTCTAATGAATGTCATGAAACCATTTTCAAAACCACCAAAAAGATTCAAGCAAAAAATCAGGTTTCCTTTACAATTCATAGAGGAAACAAAACATGACCATATGTTGGTACTGACCTGCGAACAAATTTGGATGTGATTTTGCTTATTATACCAGTTGACGTTCCCCTTCTGGCGTGTGCAAATGCACCCGTTTCATGGGATGGTGAAGCAGGTGGCCCATTATAAGCTGCGCTGCGTCGCTCCCGGAGCTGTTCACCATGGAAAGTGCTTCGGCTTGAGCTCCCTCGGGGAAAACGGGTCCTGTCTGGAGTGGCAGCACTAATACTATGAGCAGATGGGGAAGCAGCAGGCACTCTCTGTGTTGTACTGCTGGGACAAATTAAGATGTATTATTTAGAACAGGACAGGAGAGATTCTCACTCATGCTAAAAAAGTTAAAAAGGGGAGGATCTATGGCTACTTCTGTAAGCTCTATTTTATTTGTTCACATTAGAGACATGGGTTAATTTTATTTATTATATCATTTGCAAAGGAATAAAATTTTAGTTTGAAACTAAATGTCTTTTATAAATATTTGGTCACTAAAGATCAAGATACTACTGAAACATGGAAACAAAGACTTTTTCGTTATGTGGAATGCCAAACCAGGGAGCAAAGTAGTTTATTTTACTGCTCTCTTAATTTAAACTACTTTATAATGTAGGAATAGATTTTATTATTTATTGAAAAGCCATTGAAGAAAATCATTCCTATTTCCTATTTAGGCATTAGTGATAGCTCATGGCAAACTAATGTGGTGATCAGACCTAACTATTAGGGTTAAAGTGTTCAGACATTCTGAATTTGAGAAACCCTAATAGACAACAAATAATAAAAAAAAATTACATAATTTTATGCTTGAATGGGCTCTTTGAGTTCATCTGTTTCACTGACAGGAAAACTAAAGCCCAGTTTTATTAAGAACAAGTAACTAGCCAAGACAATTACCCAGGGGTTTTAACTCCCAGTCTAGTATTGCATACTTTTTAAAAATCATAACAAATTCAATTTACCTAAATGATTTATTAGGCAGCAATACTTTACTTGATGGATTTAAAAGCAAATCTTTAAAAAAATTCCTCTAGAAAATGATTTAAATTATAAGCAACATTTTAAGTATATATTATAGTAAGTTTATATTACAATTCAACTTTTCCTCTGCCATGAACATTACATCTTTTTTAGAAAGTTCTTAATGTGGTGATGACTAGTATTTTCGCATGGTGTTATCTTTTTAAAAACTCTTAACAACAAATAAAATAAAATGTAATCAGCACATTACCCAGGCCGATAAGCTTCAGAGCTGTCCTTAATGGTTGGCAGTGTAACTTTAATGGGATGACCAGAAGTGGACATGGACTTCTGGTGTCGGGGTCGTGCTGAGGGAACAGCAGAGGCCACAGAAGAACCTGCAGAAGATACACTACTCACAGACATCTCTGTAAGGCTTTCGACGTACAGCAATTGAGAAGACCACGAAAATGCAAAAAAGAAGAAAAATTGCAGTTTATTAAAATTTAACTAGATTTTTAAAAATCTAAAAAGACTATCACTTTTTATGAATGAAATATTTTAAAGAAATTAACATTAGTGGCATTATTAGTGATTAATAAAACAATATTCTTGTTAAAAGTAAACAGGGTGAATTTATCACTACCTTCTATAAAAATGATCTCATACATTTTATGTATGTGTATGTGAGAAGGTATAAAAAGCTATTTTTGTGATTGTATGACAGTTTCAGGTAAAGTAATTATGGCTGGAGATATTTTTCACTTTCAAAAACTCACAGTTTGTGTGATGTGCTGGTCCAGATCATTGACCATTGTTCATACAATAAGAATTCATAATTATTCCAAAAATATTTCTTGGAACCATCATCAAAATGCTTTTAGATCATATCATGAATCAACAGGTTAACTGCTGTATATTAAAGGAGCTGCAGATTAGGATTTAGTTCAGGAAAAAAATCCTAAATCTGAAATCAATTTCTAGCTATCTTTCTAGCCTAAAGGATCTTATGTCCAAGGAAGGTTCTACACACATTTATCTTTGTATGCCTTACAATAACACTTACTTAAAATGCCTGCTAATTGAGAAGAAACAAATATAAGAATGGCCTGTCCACTCTACTGAAATGATGAGAGATAGTAGTAAGAACAAGACTTTATTAGAAAAGGCTTCATGTCTTTGTACTGTACTGATGAGTAGTCCTTCTAACTCATAATGGAAGGAAGTTTAACACAATTGTTATAATTTGAAACCGAATACTTTTAAGAATTGTGTGGTTCTAAATGATTGAGATGGGCACATTTCTTTAAAGCAAGAGAAATAAAGATACAATAATTACTTGACAGTAGGGGACAGGGAAAGAGGGAAGGAGAAGGCAGCAGATGCATAAGAGAGTAAAATTAGATTACGGTGGTTTGACCTGCTTTGTTATAGGGAAATATTTACTATCAGATTTTATTCAGAAATTCACAGGGGAACAAATTTACCTCCTGCCTTCCCTAAATATTTTCCCATCTTTCCATACTGGTATAGAAGGAGAGATGCCTTAGTAAGAATGGTCAGCTGCAATCTTACTATTTTGTATTTCCTTTTCTCTTGACTCATTCATTGGCAGTCGTTTCAGCAGGAGCACTAGCAGAACAATAGCATAGGTATTACTGCTTGACACTGTGACTTTTACCTGTTGTCTTTTCCATTCTGCAATGCCATGTACCGATCTGTGGTCCTTTCACAGACATAAGTGTTCCTTCTTGCCATGCTACCTCCAGAATACACATTGTTCTTTAAGAAGGAAAAAAAAAAAAAAAGGAAAAAAGGAACATTTTAAATTCTAACAATATTTGGGGAAATCAAAAGAAATGAATTTAAACTGACTTTGGAAAAAATCCATAGTAGAATTTAAATTGATCGGAATCTTACATTAATAAAATCTATCTCCTGCCTTTCTCTCTCTCAGATTTCATAAGTAAAAGGTAAAGAGTAAAAACAAACTCATTACAGCTTTAGCTTACTACCTTATAGCAGCAGGCAGCAAACTGGGTTTTTATTCATATCCTCCTTTGTGAGGCGGTGGTAGGGAAAAGGCAGAGTAGCGGTATAGGCAGCCCTATGTCACCAGGAGCGAGAATCAACCCTGCACTGAGTATCATCACACCTACTCAGAAGCCTGCAGGAAGCCTAAAGCTCCAGGATCAAAAGCATGCTTAGCTGAGGCCAGCACCAGAGGTGTGTGCAATACCACTCTGAGGAACTTTGGACAAAAGAGAAAAAATAAGCAAAAAGGAAGAGAAACATGGGTGCTTCTTACCATGCACACAATCTTTGACTCGAAACCCCTGTTCTCATGTCTGCCAAAACCTTGACTAGTTAGTTACCAGGAATAAAATATCAGGAGTGATTTTCAAAAGGATAAAATACTCTTCTACTTAATCTTTGCTCCAGCAGAAAAAAAGTCCCTGGTTTTGGTTAATTCAGCTTTTACTATTCTTTAAAATATACAATTAACCTAAAATTTGTTTAATCGTGAAGGCTAGAAAGTTTTTTTTTTCCCATTTGTTTTCCCTTCAGACTTACCCCTTCCACCCAGAAAGTTAATAGATACTGAATTCATTTTGGAGAAGAAAAAAATAAAACTAAAAAGTATGGTAGCAAAATAGGTAAGATTATTAGAAGTTTTAGGTAATGGATTTGATTGTGAAGAAATGCACTATAAAACTTAAAGTTCTCCTCTCTCTCTCTTCTCTCCTCCTTAATGCTGCTCTGCAGCATCCCCCACCAATAAAAACCTTTCGTACAAGCAAAAAACAAAAACAAAAACTTAAAAGTTCTTTAAAAAATGGAAATGTAATCTAGGTTTAATAGTTTGAAAACATTAATTGCCTGATTTCCCATTTAAGATGTCATCAACATCTATTCCTATCAAGCAATATACAAGTCAATGCAAAGTATACAGCTACACCATACTACATTTTAACCAATAAATTCCTAATTTTTGAACATTTAAATCATTTCCTTCCTGTGCTTAGAAGTTACTAAGGGGGTTTGTTACTGAGGTTTGATTGTCTAGAAATTAACTGGAAATAAATAATAAGAAATAGTGGAAAATCCTGGGAAATCATTAAATTTGTACAGGGCTTACTAAAAATCTGTAAAATCACCCCCATGGACACCAGATGTGCCAATACATGAATATTTTCTTTATATAATTTTATAATTTTTGGCTGACTTGTCATATGAGTAACATTAATTCCTTGTCAAATCATGTTGCCTCTAAAATATTTCTGGATGTTTTCAGTAACCTTTCTTTCCTTCTTAAAGTGTAATGGTGAATGGAGTCGCTACTTCCAAGCTGTGCCTCTGAGTTTGTGCTCCTCACATGCAACCTCCCTTGCCGTGAGCCTTTGATGTTAATGACTGTCAGGTGTGGCAGCCATCAGCCTAAGTACATAAGGTATATTTCTCCAGGGAAAAAGGATATGTAAAAGTTAAGCTATGGAAACACAGGCTCACTGATTCTGACACAAGTTCATATAAAAACACACTTTTATAGTTGACCTTCCTAGTGCAAATGACAGAACTCTAGTGACACCCTGATCAGGTAAAGCTCATTCTGTTGGGGATGTGGAGACCAGTGGAAACTACCCTTGTAGAGTCTTGAATTCTAGTCTGGCAACTTTCCCAAAGTGGAAACCAACCATATAAACAACTTTCTTGGGCTTCTTTTATAGCAAAGCAATATATTTCATATATGCAATTATATCATAATTTTTATATAGAATACTTTGTTATCATTATCATAGCATTTTTAATCTGAGTTGCCTTACAAGAAGCAGTCTCCTTCCTCTCATTTTGTAAGAAACTTGATTAATATTTTTCTTAGAGTTCATGTCTTAGTCTATTTGGGCTGCTATAACAAAACACCATAGACTTGTAAACATAATTGGTATTTGTTGTTCACAGTCTGGACGCTGAGAAATACAGGATAAAGATGTTAGGAGATGCGGCATCTGCTGACAGTCTGCTTCCTAAATGGCTGTCTTTTTGCTGTAATCTCACATGACAGAGGGTAGAAGGAGTTTCCTCAGGCCTCTTTTATAAGGGCACTAATCCCATTTGTGAGGGTTCCGCCCTCATGACCTAACCAATACCATTTTACCTTTGGTATTAGGATTTCATTTTTTGGCAGGGGGATTACGATTTGAACATATGAATTTTTTTTTTTTTGAGATAAGAATCTCACTTTGTTGCCCTCTGTAGAGTGCCGTTGTGTCACAGCTCACAGCAACCTGAAACTCTTGGTCTCAAGTGATTCTCTTGCCTCAACCTCCCAAGTAGCTGGGACTTAGGGTGCCCTCCAGGATGGTCTGATATTTTTGGAGATGAGGTCTCGCTCTGATGCAGGCTGGTCTCGAACTCGTGACTTCAGGCAATCTATCTGCTTTGGCTTCACAGAGTGCTAGGATTACAGGTGTGAACCACATTCACATAACAGCATTTAACAATTTTATATTATGTATTGTCTAAACATAGAGGTAATGTGGAAAATACATTTACAAGTTTTATTGTCTTTTTGATTAAGACACAGCAAGACATTTTTATGTTCAAAACAACACTTGGCATCTAAGTTTCTTAGCTAAGAAAGAGTTTTTTCTTAACTTCCATACGTAATTTTTGGATGGGAATTTCCAGAGGGAAATAAAGAATCCTAAATTCTCTTACAAATAGTAACACTCTGCTTTGGTTTTAATGTGTCTCCCAAAGTTACGGCATTAGAAACTTAATCCCCAGTGTAACAGTGTTGGGAGGTGGGAGCCACTAAGAGGTGATTAGATAATGAGGGCTCTGGTACTGTAGTAGTGGGTTACTTATCTTCAGAGTGGCTTTGTTATAAAAGGAAGTTTGGCCCCCTCTTGCTTTCTGGTGCAGGCTCTCTTGACCTCTGCCACGGGAGGAAGCAGCAAAAAGGCCCTCGACAGATGCTGGTACCTTGCTATTAGAGTACCCAGAGACTACGTAATAAATTTCTTTTCTATATAAATTATCCAGCCTGTGGTATTCTCTTATAGGAATACATAAGGCTAAGATACATTCCTATCATTTATAGCCTGTGATGGTTATGGGTGATAATAATGAAATAGATAATTCACATAATTAACCAAAAAATATCTCCAACCCTTTATTAACCATCTATTTAACTCAAGAGTCTCCCCATTGGGGCAGCACCTGTGGCTCAAAGGAGTAGGGCGCCAGCCCCATATGCCGGAGGTGGCAGGTTCAAACCCAGCCCCGGCCAAATGCTGCAAAGAAAAAAAAAAAGAAGAGTCTCCCCATTGTTGTTGGTCAGTTTTCAATATTACCTGCGAGTACCACCCTTAAGTCAATATACTAGATGAATGCTAAATAATACTGTCACAGAATGATAAGCAAGAGATTTTACTACTAAATAAAACTAGCTTCCGGTTTTATTGACATGAAATGTACTATTAAACTATCACCTATGAAAGTTAGGGAGCCATGTCATACTATTTGAATTGAGTAGATATTTTCCATTATACTCCCTTTTTCCAGACAAATAATAGAACTACTGGTAAAAATGTTCATTTGTTCAGGTAGTATGTGACAATATTACAGAGCTTAAACTGCAAATGCTCAAATTCCTTCTACCTGAAAAACTACCTCAAAAAGCCATTAAAGTTGTATGTTTTGGCTTTAAAGCAAGGGTTAACAAACGTTTTCCATAGAGAGCCAGACAGTGAACACTTCAGGATTTGTGGGCCATACAGTTCATGTCACCAGTAGTGAGGAAAGTGCAAATTAATAACAAAAGGAAACATTTTTTTTTCCCTTCTGACGGGCAAAAATTTTATAGTTCAGTAACAGCCAGTTGTTGATAAGCTTTTGGAGAAACAATTACTCTCTAAATTAGCCTATTTGGAAAATTACTCTGATAGCATTTATTAAAAATTTATATGTATATCACATATCCCAAGGATACACACAAAGTCAAGGACATCCATCAGAACACATCAGGATGGAGCTTTAGGGAACAGGCCCCTGCACAACTCAGGGTGACTGTGTGCCATGGACTGAGCCATGTGATGAGCCTGACTCTTCACAGCTGAGGTTTGAACACGTGCACTCATGTAAACCGAGAGATCAAACTTTTGAGAATGTATTTAACCAAAACATACTATTAATAATAACATAAGCGTACTCTGAAAAATGGACAGCTCTGAACATGTTACCACAAGGAAGGATGAATAAAGTATGATGCATCTATCTAATAATACCAATGAAATAGTATGTAGCTGTTAAAAAGATCCTGATGCTCTGATCTAGAAAGATCCTATACTACACAGGACTGTAACTAAGAAAAATTAAAATGTTATTAGATGTGTGTTGTAAGATCTCATTTTTATAAAAAGTTAAATAAAACAATCCTGTATGTATATGTATGTTCGATCACATTTTCTTTGACAACAACAACAAAAACACATAGAAGAATTTACTCCAATTGATTAGTACTAGCTATCTAGGGATCAAGAATGGAAGCTTTCTAGGGATTTCCTAATGGATAGGAAAGAGATTATTAATTTTGTTTTAGAAACTTCTGAATTGCTAAAATTAAACAAAAGACATACTTTGGTTTCTCAATTTCCCCAAATTAAAACTGTATGTTAAAAAAATTCTGGTATTAAGTGGCTAAGAAGAGAACTTTTCTACTAGAATCTTTTGGCTAATACATGTATTTTAGTAAGTGATGTTAAGTGGGGTATAATTAATCTGGACTTAAAGTAATAAATATACTTTAAATACCCCACCATACACTTTAGCACTAATGATTCTGATGAAGCTACTTTGTCAATATATAATAGATTAAAAATATGGGGAGATAAAGCTTTTATGTGGAAATAAAAGCGAAACAAGACAGCATATAAACAGCTAAATACTAAGATTATATACTAAGATTATAGCAATCATAAGGGCTGGTGAGAGTTGAAACAGTCAGTCATAGGACGTTCCATCCAAAAGATAGGACTGGAAGAGATCTATAGAAATAAGATGTTCATAACACAAGGGGGGAACTTCGGGTGAGAGCACCACATAATGATAGGTAAGGAGAAAGGCAAAACTGAGTGTTTTTATGAGAAAATAAGAGCAAGTTCAGTCAAATGACAGTTTAATTAGGGAGTGGTTGAAAAATACAGGACCAAATTCCATCTTTCTGCGACGTCAGGTGATGACACTGGAAACTGTCCTCTATCTGATAAGGTGAATGATGGCTTCCCTAAGAAAATTACTTTTTAAAAAAACTCATTAAACCCTATTATAGTTAAATCATTTCCAAACAGATTAGTTGGGAACTAAGTAGTTATACTCATCAATTCTTAAAATGGTTATATACATCTGTTCCAAAGACTATGAGGTGATAATCTCATATCATACAAGCATATTTAATTAATACATAATCATATATAAAAAAAAAGGTATAGCTTCCATCATCCAAATGAAATACTTGGTAATGGGGAGTTTTAACCCATTTGCTTTAAGTATATGTTTAGCTTTTTAGTGTCTTATTTTGTGCTTTTTAAACTTTATTTCCTCCTGTCTGTAGGCTAGATTAAGGTTTTTTTCTTTTACCCTTTTTCTGTTTGTTTAAAAGTTGTAATTCTGTTCTTAGGCTTGTATTGTTTGCCCTTAAATTCTTGAACTCATGTTTGCTTACCACTATTGAGTTCTTAAACTTATTCCTGTCATGCACCCAAAAAGGCGTGTGCTTATTATATTCCTTTAATCTGCATCCCTATCCATATGCCCTGAACATTATCTAGAATTTTTGACCTGAATTTTCATTGTTTTTCTTTTTCTGTGTGTTACCAAATTCATAATTTAGTGAATCATTTGATTACTTCCAACTGCCATATATTTTACAGCAACATTATAGATTCATTTCTTTTGCCTTAAGAATACTTCCTCCAACTAAGGTGGTTTCAAATGGTCACTGTGTAGACAAACAGTTAAGACATTATGCCTGAGAATATGTTATAATTCCTCCACATTTAAATGACAATTCAGCTGGATAAAAAATTGTAGTCTCAAAGTGATTTCCTTTCAATACTATGAAAATATTACTCCATTCATGTTCCTGCATCTTTGCTATTAAGAAATCTGATGTCAATCTGAATCTTGTTCCTTTAAAGGTTACCTCCTCTTTCACTCTGGAATCTTAAAAATTTGGCGGCATCTGTAGCTCAGTTGGCAGGGTGCCAGCCACATACACCTAGGGTGGAGAGTTCGAACTCGGCCCAGGCCTGGTAAGCAACAATGACAACTGCAACCAAAAAAAAGCTGGGCATTGTGGCAGGCACCTGTAGTCCCAGCTACTTGGGAGGCTGAGGAAACAGAATCGCTTAAGCTCAAGAGTTTGAGGTTGCTGTGAGCTGTGATGCCATGGTACTCTAGCCAGGGCAACAGCTTGAGACTATCTCAGAAAAAAAAAATTTTTTTTTTTCTATTGGTTTCTGGTGTCTGTATACTCCACTTTAATGAGCTGAGAATTAGGTTTTCCTTCTAGCTTCTATTTGCTATTCTGACTTGTTTCAATATGAAGTCTTTCCTCTTCTTTTACTCATTGTTCTTATTTATTCGAAATTTCCTTCCCTTCATTTTGACCCCTTTCCTTTAGAAACATCTATTATCTAGAGATGGCCTAAATCCAAGAGCTGGAGGTTGCTGTGAGCTGTGACGCCACGACACTCTACCAAGGGTGACAAAGGGAGACTCTGTCTCTAAAAAGAAAAAAAGGAAAATTATCTGGAATACAGAAAAGACTTTGTGTAGAAAACATTATTGTCTGTAGCCAGTTTTCCACAGAGGCTCCTGTCCAGAAAGAGAGTTAAAGGACAGAAGTTTAGCAAGAAAGCCGATGGTTCGGTTCTGAGCCAAGAGAGAAGGTTGAAGAACGCACATCAACCCAGCTGAGATGAGCTGTGACCCCAAGGAAAAAAATAAAATGTACAAAAACCATTGCCAAGCGGATGGGGGTCCCCTCCCCAACAAGAACAGCTTGCAGTATACTCCATACAAATAACCAAGCGGAGTTCAAATATCCTCCCATTTTATCCTACAGGAGAGACCCTCTAAAACCTGGACCTCCTTCCCCTACTAGGGTGCCATGGCACTCTCCTGCCAGGCATAAAACTGTATATATACTCAACCTGCAATTTTGAACTCCCAGCACTCCCCTCCACTCTCACCCCGAGGTCTGGAACCCTGTCCCCATGGAGTCCAGATTGTTGGACATTTTCTCGAGGGGTGTGGACAGGGCAGGGGCTATTGCTGATCTGTGCTGATTCTCCAGCACGCAGAGAGGAGAGGATGGTCCGGAGATAGAGAACCGCACAGGAGTAGCGGTGCTCCAGGGCACAGAACAGCAGCCACGGTGGGAACAACAGAACTCACATCTCTGGGGATATTTTGAAAGGACATTCCCAGTCTCTCTGGGCAACCAGAGGACGCTGGGAATCTTCTCCGGTAGCAGCCACTGGCAGAAGAGATCTGGGACCAAAATGCCGGTCCCGTGAGTAAAGGGTATGCCTGAGGCAGTACCGGCCTGGGTGGAGCGCGGGGACTAGAATACGCACGTGCAGAGACAGCAGACTCCCAGGGCAGGGCTGACCCAGCGGACTGTCTCATTGAGTGTCAGGAACTGCAGCCGAGACTAGGCAGTGGCACAGACAGGACAGAGTTACTCAAGCAGCGTCTGCATTCCCAGGACAGAAACAAACTCTACGAAGTTGTCTTGTTCTGTCAGCAACATCAATCAGGGGCAGGGCTGGAACTGAGTGAAACACCCCAGCCCTCATTAAGCACCCAAGGTTGTCAGGCCTTCCTCCTCCTGCCAGATAGTGGCAGAGAGTGGTGGCCTGGCTGAGGAGACAGATCTCCCTGTGACTCAGGCAGGCGCAAAACCCCTGGAGCATCTGCTCATTGGCGGGAACTGGGTCACAGCCTTGCGGGGTTACCAGTGACTGGGTGTGACAGAGGTGCAAGGTGGGGAAGGAGACATCAACCTTCCCAGACTAATTTAGTTGCTGGGTGGTCCTTCTGACCTCACCAAGCACGGGAGCGAATCATACTCAAGCTGCCAGCAGACCCTCCCTATCTAGTTGACGGAGACCTTTTGAACTCTCCCACTGGAGACTGGTGCTGATTGGGACAATTGATTTGGACCTCTTGACTGGGTCAACCACCTAAGGACTATCCAAAGTGGTACCCTGGGTGTGTGGTTGAGGAAAGGTTTGATTTTCCTTTTCCAATTGTTGCCGGTTGCGGGGCAGGGTGACTTAATTGCTGGTAATTCTCCACAATTGAGACTTCAATCCAGAGTAACTAATTCACTAGGGTAAGACAGAGAACAGCTGAAGATAAGACTGAGCCACTTAGCCCCACCACACCAAGAAGGTCCCCAGTATTTCAGGCTGTAGCACTGTACAGGTCCTTGAAAGCTCTAGGGAAAAAGGTACAGACACCAGTCCCAGCTTTTGGGCAAAGAACTGGCCAATCACTACTCCTGGAGCCCCCAATCCAACTTCTCTTTATCTGCTCATCTAGACAAATGGTGTAAAGTAATCATGGGGCAGAATCAGCAGAAAAGCTCCGGTAACATGAATAACCAGAGTGGATCAGCCTCCCCAAGGAACAATTTCGCAGACACAACTGAAGATCCCATTCATAAACAGATGGCTGAGATGTCAGAAACCAAATTCAGAATGTGGATTACAAATAAGATCAATTAAGTAGAAGAAAAGGTGAAACTAGAAATTCAAGGAACATTTCAAAAGTTGTCTCAAGAATTCCAAGAATTCCAAGACAAAAATCTCCCTAAGAAGAAAAGTCCAGGACCAGATGGCTTCATGTCAGAATGCTACCAAACCTTTAAAGAGGAACTAGTACCTATATTACTCAACCTTTTCCAAACTATAGAAAAAGAAGGAATACTACCCAACACATTCTATGAAGCAAACACCACCTTGATCCCTAAACCAGGAAGAGACCCAACAAGAAAAGAAAATTATAGACCAATATTACTAATGAATATTGAAGCAAAAATATTCAACAAGATCCAAACAAACAGAATCCAGCAACACATCAAACAAATTATACACCAAGACAAAGTGGGTTTGTGGGGGTCTCAAGGGTGGTTCAATATACATAGATCTATAAATATACTTCATCACATAAACAAATTAAAAAACAAAGACCATATGATTCTCTCAATTGATGCAGAAAAAGCTTTTGACAATATCCAGCACCCCTTCATGATCAGAACACTTAAGAAAATTGGTATAGAAGGGACATTTCTTAAACTGATAGAGGTCATCTACAGCAAACCCACAGCCAATATCGTATTGAATGGTGTTAAACTGAAATCATTTCCACTCAGATCAGGAACCACGTAAGGTTGCCCATTGTCTCCACTGCTCTTTAACATCGTAATGGAAGTTTTAGCCTTTGCAATTAGGGAAGAAAAGGCAATCAAGGGTATCCACATAGGGTCAGAAGAGATCAAATTTTCACTCTTCGCAGATGATTTGATTGTATACCTGGAAAATACCAGGGAATCCACTACAAAACTTCTAGAAGTGATCAAGGAATACAGCAGTGTCTCAGGCTACAAAATCAACACTCATAAATCTGTAGCCTTTATATATACCAACAACAGGCAAGCTGTAAAAACAGTCAAGGACTCTATTCCTTTCACAGTAGTGCCAAAGAAGATGAAATATTTGGGAGTTTACCTAACAAAGGACATGAAAGATCTCTATAAAAAAAACTATGAAACTCTAAGAAAAGAAATAGCTGAAAATGTTAACAAATGGAAAAACATACCATGCTCATGGCTGGGAAGAATCAACATTGTTAAAATGTCCATACTACCCAAAGCAATGTACAATTTTAATACAATCCCTATTAAAGCTCCAAGACATTACTCAGAAATAAAAACAAATAGGAGAAATTACACTACCAGACCTCAGATTATACTACAAATCGATAGTGTTCAAAACAGCATGGTATTGGCACAAAAACAGAGAGGTAGATGTATGGAACAGAATAGAGAACCAGAGATGAACTCAGCTACCTACCTTTATTTGATCTTTGACAAGCCAATTAAAAACATTCAGTGGGGAAAAGATTCCTGTTTAACAAATGGTGCTGTGTGAACTGGCTGGCGACCTGTAGAAGATTGAAACTAGACCCACACCTTTCACAATTAACTAAGATAGACTCTTACTGGATTAAAGATTTAAACTTAAGACATGAAACTATCAAAATACTAGAAGAAAGTTCAGGGAAAACTCTTGAAGACATTGGCCTGGGTGAATATTTTATGAGGAAGACTCCCTGGGCAATTGAAGCAGCATCAAAAATACACTACTGGAACCTGATCAAACTAAAAAGCTTCTGCACAGCCAAGAACACAGTTAGTAAAGCAAGCAGGCAGCCCTCAGAATGGAAGAAGATATTTGCAGGTTATGCCTCCGACAAAGGTTTAATAACCAGAATACATGGAGAACTCAAACGTATTAGTAAGAAAAGAACAAGTGATCCCATCTCAGGGTGGGCAAGGGACCTGAAGAGAAATTTCTCTGAAGAAGACAGGCACATGGCCTACAGATACGTGAAAAAATGCTCATCATCCTTAATCATTAGAGAAATGCAAATCATAACTACTTTGAGATATTATCTAACCCCAGCAAGATAAGCCCACATCACAAAATCCCAAA
>CAUYRH010063142.1:0-13071 GCA_963574655.1 Perodicticus potto | reverse complement strand
AGTAGGGCACCAGCCCCATATGCCGGAGGTGACGCATTCAAACCCAGCCCTGGCCAAAAAACTGCAGAAAAAAAAAAAGAAAATGGTAAGCATGGCTCGACACCTGTAGCTTAAGCGGCTAAGGTGCCAGCCACATACACCAGAGCTGGCAGATTCAAATTCAGCCTGGGCCCACCAAACAATGACAACTACAACCAAAAAATAGCCGGGCATTGTGGTGGGCACCTATAGTCCCAGCTACTTGGGATGCTGAGGCAAGAGAATCACTTAAGCCCAGGAGTTGGAGGTTGCTGTGAGCTGTGATGCCATAGCACTCTACCCAGGGCAATAGCTTAAAGCTCTGTCTCAAAGGAAAAAAATAAAATAAGTGGTGAGCGAAGTAGACCACAATACCTGTGCTTAAGGAGCTTCGGTCTAGTGGAATATGCAGAAATTAATGGGATAATTCAAAAATAATTCTGAAGGCACGGTGGCTCACACCTGTAATCCTAGCACTCTGGGAAGCCGAGGTGGGTGGATTGCCTGAGTTCATGGGTTCGAGACCAGCCTGAGCCAGAGAGAGACCTTGTCTCTAAAACCTAGGCAGGATGGGTGGAGGGAGGGCAATTGGTGGGATCACACCTATGGTACATCTTAGAAGGGTACAGGTGAAACTTACTAAACATAGAATACCAATATCTACATATAGTGATTATGAAAATGCCATGAAAGCTATGTTAAACAGTTCTATGAAAATATTTCAGATTGTATATGAAGTCAGCACATTGTGCCCCATGATTGAACTAATGTACACAATTATGATTTAATAAAAATTTAAAAAATAATAATAAAACCTAGGTAGGCATTGTGGCGGGCACCTGTAGTCCCAGCTATTTGGGAGGCTGAGGCAAGAAGATTACTTGAGCCCAAGAGTTTGAGGTTGCTGTGAGCTATGATGATGCTGTGGCACTCTACCGAGGGTGGCAAAATGAAACTCTCAAAAAAAAAAAAAAAAAAGAAATTACCACTGTGAGGAGTTTGGTTTGCTCCATCCTCAGGCTCTGTTCCATCTATCCTCATTCTCTATTGATCTCATCTAGTTTCTTTGCCTTAGTACCTCCCATACACTGATAACTTACAGGTTTTCATTTCTAGGTCTACCCAATTCCCTGAACTCCACATTCAGTGTATCTGTCTATTCAATACTTTCCTTTGGATGTCATATTGGCACTCAAATTTAACGTGTCTCAAACCACACAACATTCTCTATTCCTAAATTTTCCATCACCTGCTGTTTTCCAGTTCATTGATACCTGTACTATTCAATATTGACTCAGGACAAAAGTTCCCAAGTCTTCCATGATTTTTCTTCCCCTTTCTTTAGCCCCCATCAGAGGAAGAAGAGCATTTCCTCCTTTTCAAATTCCATATTCAGGGCTCAGCACCTGTGGCTCAACGGGCTAAGGCGCCAGCCACGTACACCTGAGCTGGCGGGTTCGAATCCAGCCCGGGCCCGCCTTACAACAATGACGGCTGCAACCAAAAACTGGCCGGGCGTTGTGGCAAGCACCTGTAGTCCCAGTTACTTGGGAGGTAGAGGCAAGAGACTCGCTTGAGCCCATGAATTGGAGGTTGCTGTGAGCTGTGATGCCACTGCACTCTACCCAGGGTGACAGTTTGAGGCTCTGTCTCAAAAAAAAAAAAAAAAAACAAATTCCCCATTCAGGCTTGGCACCTGTGGCTCAACGATCTAAGGCTCCCAGCCACGTACACCTGAGTTGGCGGGTTCAAATCCAGCCAGGGCCCACCAAACAACAATGATGGCTGCAACCAAAAAAAATGGCGGGGCATTGTGGCAGGCACCTGTAGTCCCAGCTACTTGGGAGGCGGAGGCAGGAGACTCGCTTGAGCCCAGGAATTGGAGGTTGCTGTGAGCTGTGATGCCACAGCACTCTATTCAGGTAACAGCTTGAGGCTCTGTCTCAAAAAAAAAAAAATAGAGACAGCATCTCACTTTAATTCCCTTGATAGAGTGCTGTGAAGTCACAGCTCATGGCAGCCTCCCAAGTAGCTGGGACTACAGGCACCCACCACAATGCCTGGCTATTTTTTGTTACAGTTTGGCTGGGGCTGGGTTTGAATCTACCTTCGGTATGTGGGCCCTGCGCCCTACCCACTGAGCCACAGGCACCACCTATAGTAGGCTTTTTTATTTTTTTTTTTTTTTGTAGAGACAGAGTCTCACTTTATCACCCTCCGTAGAGTGCCATGGCACAGCTCACAGCAACCTCTAACTCCTGGGCTTAGGCGATTCTCTTGCCTCAGCCTCCTGAGTAGCTGGGACTACAGGCCCCTGCCATAATGCCCAACTATTTTTCTGTTTTTGCAGTTCAGCCGAGGCCAGGTTTGAACCGGTATATGGGGCCGGCGCCACCCTACTCGATGAGCCGCAGGTGCTGCCCTACAGTAGGCTTTTATTAATGAAAATAAAATTTCTGTAAGACTCTGTGTGTGTGTGTGAGTAGATATAGATATGTATGTAGATGCATTGGAAGGGTTCTGGAGGGATATGTACAAGATGCTATTTTTTTTTTTTTCGAGACAGAGTCCCACTATGTCACCCTGGGTAGAGTACTGTGGTGTCACAGTTCATAGCAACCTCAAACTGTTTGATTTAAGGGATTGTCTTGCCTCAGCCTCCTAAGCAGTTGGGAGTACAGGCACCCGGCTATTTTTTTTCTTCTGGTTGTAGTTGTCATTGTTTTAGCTGGCCCAGGCTGAGTTTGAACCCACCAGCCTCAGTGTATTTGGCTGGCACCCTACCCACTGAGCTACAGGCACTGCCAACATGCTAATATTTTATATTTTTATTTTTTAGGTTGGCCTATTTAATTCAGTCAAATTCTGTGTTTGAACTAGGCATGGTGGCATGTACCTGTACACCTGGCTACACAAGAGGATGAGGCAGGAGGATGAATTGAGCTCAGAAGTTTAAGATCAGCCTTGGCAGCATAATAAGACCCTGTTTCTAAAAAATCAAAAATACAGGTGTAGTGACTCACGCCTAAAATCCTTACACTCTGAGAGACCCAAGTGGGAGGATCTCTTAAGCTGAGGGCCTGGAGACCAGCCTGAGTAACAAGACCTTGTTTCTACTAAAATAAAATAGAAAACTTAGCGGGGAATGGTGGCAGTTGTCTGTAGTTCCAACTACTCAGGAGGCTGAGGGAAGAGAATCACTTGAACCCAGGACTTTGAGGTTCCTGTAAGCTATGACAACACAGCACTCTAGCCTGGACAATGGAGTGAGACTCTGTCTCAAAAAAATAAAATAAAAGAGCAAAAGAATCCAAAACACTGGGGAAGATTGAATTTTTTTAAAGTTCTATTTCATTTTTATTTATTTTTTCATCCTTTTTTATTTCAGATTAATATGTGAATGCAAACCATTGGGTTATATAATTTACACATGACAGGTAAGAATCAGAGTTGTAGTTGTGTCCTATACCCAGGGAGTGTGCCATATATCCATGCATTGTTCTCATTGGGTGGGAAGCTATCGAACCCTTCTTCTCTTCCCGCCTTCTTGAGTTTAATTGAGATTTTCTCTCCTGTGGGTCTATGCTTGTTTTGTTTTGTTTTGTTTTTTGGAGTGTCTAGTTTATTTAAACTGGCTGTTAGAGGTACCACCATGGAGCAGGAAGTGAGTAGCTGGGAGCTGTGGGGCCAAGCAAGGCAGGGATGTCCAGCTATCAGAGGGCAAAGAGAGGTCAGCAGAGTAGCAGGAGGAACATGAGGGCCAGGTTGGGAAGGGAAGCCCAGGATGCATGGAGCCCAGCCCCACTTATGGCCTCAGCATAGAACCTCACCACCACCTCATTAGGGTTGCCCTCATTTGAGTCAAACCACATCTGGATGCAATGGCCACTCCCTTGGCTATAGTTGCTAACTTCATAAGAGTGACTCAAGATTTCCTTGCACAGAGAAGCAGGTGTGGGTAAGTAGAAATGGAAGGAGAGGCAGGCAGCTTTCACTGGACAATGATTACACCCTGAGGTCCAGTTCCAGCCCTTGTCCCAGTTGCTCTTGCAAAGTGTAGGAGGTTTGACAGTCTTCCCACCAGCACTCACAGTCCTCTTTGCCCAGGGGCACATTCAGGACCCGCCCTTTTCGCTAACTCTGGTCCACCTGCTGGATCCAAGGTCCCAAAAAGGAGACTACTCATAGAGGCAGGTGTCCTGGATGAAATGCCATTTGCAGGCTCAGTGCCTAAGGCGCCAGCCACATACACCTGAGCTGGTGGGTTCAAATCCAGCCCAGGCCCATCAAACAACAATGATGGCTGCAGCCGAAAAATAGCAGAGTGTTGTGGTGGGCGCCTGTAGTCCCAGCTACTTGGGAGGCAGAAGCAGGAGAATCGCTTGAGCCCAGGAGTTGGAGGTTGCTGTGATCTGTGATGCCATGGCACTCTACCCAAGGCAACAGCTTGAGGCTGTCTCAAAAAAAAAGAAAAAGGCCATTTGCAGATGGGTTCCATCACTCTACAGTGGTCCTAGTTGAAGTTATACAGGTAGGAATTATGCTTGTGGGCTTCCTGGCTGGTGTTGTTGGAGCAGCAGGTATTCTTCTCTTCTCCCAGGGACTGCACTGATCATGCAAGTTGTCCTCAGGTCCCTTATTTTCCCTGTGGTGCTTAGCATCCATACAGACATTGTGAAGCTCAGTCCTGGCCTGAGTAGTTTCCTGTGCCACCCCCCGCCCCCCAAGCACAGCCACCCCCACTAGAAGGAGCAGCAGCTGTGTTGTCACTTGCTGGGCCATGGCTGTTCCTGAAGGTAGAGCTGTGGTTAGTGGCCGGGTCTATGATTGTTAATCTCCTGGTTTGAAACTGGTATGAGTACTTGGGATGCTTGTTTTTACAGTCTTGCAATTTCTCAAAATCCATCCAAGTTGTTACAGAGGATGTGAAATTTCCATCTTTTGTAGGAGATGAATAGTATCCTATGATGTACCTATATTTCAGTTTGTTAATCCATTCATGTTCAAAAACGAATTTTTTTTTTTTTTTTTTTGTACAGACAGAGTCTCACTCTATCACCCTCGGTAGAATGCCATGGCGTCACACAGCTCACAGCAACCTCCAACTTCTGGGCTTAGGCGATTCTCTTGCCTCAGCCTCCCGAGTAGCTCTGGGACTATGGGTGCCCACCACAACGCCCAGCTATTTTTCTGCTTTGCAATTCGGCCGAGGCTAGGTTTGAACTCGCCACCTTCGGCATATGGTGCCGGCACCTTACTCGATGAGCCACAGGCACCGCCTTCAACACTGAATTTTTATTTTTTTATTCTTTTATTTATTTATTTATTTATTTTTTCTTGTAGAGACAGAGTCTCACTTTATCGCCCTTAGTAGAGTGCCGTGGTGTCACACAGCTCACAGCAACCTCCAACTCCTGGGCTTAGGCAATTCTCTTGCTTCAACTTCTCAAGTAGCTGGGACTAAAGGCGCCCGCCACAGCGCCCGGCTATTTTTCTGTTTTGCAGTTCGGCCAAGGCCGGATTTGAACCCTCCACCTTTGGTATATGGGGCCGGCACCCTACTTGATGAGCCACAGACGCCGCCCTCAACACTGAATTTTTAAAGATTAATTTAGAAACTGCTATTAGGGTAGTACTAATAGCCCTGATATTAAGTCTTTGCATCCAAGGAATAATCATTATATATATTTTGTAGGATTTTCAAATGCATTCAAAATTTTATAGTTTTTTCATATGAATCTTCTTTGGTTAGTCCTGGATATGTCATGGGTTTTGTTACTGAATTCATTACAAAGGAATTTCCTTCAAATCGTCAGTTTATAGAATTTTATGTTGTTTTCCTTTATTTTGTTTTGTTTTGCTTTTAATAAGAATGATGTTAGGGGTGGCGCCTATGGCTCATCAAGTAGGATGCCGGCCCCACATACCGAAGGTGGCGGGTTCAAACCTGGCCTCGGCCAAACTGCAAAACAGAAAAATAGCTGGGCGTTGTGGCGGGCACCTGTAGTCCCAGCTACTCGGGAGGCTGAGGCAAGAAAATCACCTAAGCCCAGGAGTTGGAGGTTGCTGTGAGCTGTGTGATGCCACGGCACTCTACCAAGGGCAAAAAAGTGAGACTGTCTCTATGAAAAAAGAAAAGAATGATGTTGAATACCACATTGTGGATGAGATCTCTGGAAACAAATGGGGGAAATGGAGTTTGGGGAACAAGATATTTATTATGGACCAACATATATAAAGAGAAGAAGCAGAAAGATTGGCAGAGGGAGAACTTGTACTGTGACTTGAAATCTCCACCAAACAGGGCTTGGCACCTGTGGCTCAACGGGCTAAGGCGCCAGCCACGTATTCCTGAGCTGGCGGGTTCGAATCCAGCCTGGGCCCGCCAAACAACAATGACGGCTGCAACCAAAAAATGGCCGGGTGTTGTGGTGGGCGCCTGTAGTCCCAGCTACTTGGGAGGTGGAGGCAAGAGACTCACTTGAGCCCAGGAATTCCATGGAGGTTACTGTGAGCTGTGATGTCACAAAATTCCACCCGGGTTGATAGCTTGAGGCTCTGTCTCAAAAAAAAAAAAAAAAGAAATCTCTGGGTGGTGCCTGTAGCTCATGGAGTAGGGCGCCGCCCCAATATACCGAAGATGCCGGGATCAAACCCGGCCTCGGCTGACCTGCAAAACAGAAAAATAGCCGGGCGCTGTGGCGGGTGCCTGTGGTCTTAGCCCCTCGGGAGGCTGAGACAAGAGAATCTCCTAAGCCCAGGAGTTGGAGGTTGCTGTGAGCTATGTGACTGCCAGGGCACTCTTCTGAGGGCGATAAAGCGAGACTCAGTCTCTACCAAAAAAAAAAAAAAAAAAGAAATCTCCACCAAACAGTAGAGAATGGTCTGTCAGAGTATCCTATACCAGACCAGACTAGTCAGGCCTTTGTAACTTTACTTTGTTCAGTCACTGGCCATAAGCTATCATGGGAAAGGTATGGCCTGAGAAGAGATAGCTCTCTGAAGCTGAGGCAGGTACTGAAAGATTGAGAGCTGGAGACTTATTTGCTACTGTATCCCTCCTATCTAGGCATCAAGGTCCACCTTGAAGGAAGTTCTGGGTGGCCCAACTCTATGCTTACCACAAATAAATGCTTTCATCATTTATTGAGATTATTGTAGAACTTTTATCCTTTACCTTGGTAATGTGATAAAATTATCACTGATTTAATTAATTAATTTATTTTTTGTTTGTTTTTGTTTTTTGTAGAGGCAGGTTCTCACTATGTTTCCCAGACTGGTCTCAAACTCTTGACCTCAAGTGATCTTTATCCTCCCACTTCAGCCTCCCAAATTCTGGTATTATAGGTGTGAACCACCTTGCCAGGATCTCTTCTATTATTATGCTTGTTTTTTTCATAGTGCCTTTTCTTTCTTTTCTTTTTCTTTTTTTTTTTTTTTTGGTCAGGGTCAGGTTTTAACCTGCCACCTCTGGTATATGGGGCCAGCATCCTACTCCTTTGAGCCACAGGTGCTGCCCTCTTTTTTTTTTTTTTTGAGACAGAGCCTCAAGCTGTCACCCTGCATAGAGTGCTGTGGCATCACAGCTCAGAGCAACCTCCAATTCCTGGGCTCAAGCGAGTCTCTTGCCTCCGCCTCCCAAGTAGCTGGGATTATAGGCGCCCGCCACAACGCCTGGCCATTTTTTGGTTGCAGCCGTCATTGTTGTTTGGTGGGCCAGGACTGGATTCAAACTTGCCAGTTCAGGTGTACGTGGCTGGCGCCTTAGCCTGTTGAGCCACAGGCGTCGAGCCTTTTTTTTTTTTTTTTTTTTTGAGACAAAATCTCATTATGTTGCCCTCAGTAGAATGCTATGGCGTCATAGCTCACAGCAGCCTCAAACTCTTGGGCTTAAGCAATTTTCTTGCTTCAGCCTCCCAAGTAGCTGGGACTACAGGCACCACAATGCCTGGCTATTTTTTTTTTTTTTTAGAGACTGAGTCTTATTTTGTCGCCCTCGGTAGAGTGCTATGGCGTTACAGCTCACAGCAACTTCCAGCTCTTGAGGTTAGGCAATTCTCTTGCCTCATCCTCCCGAGTAGCTGGGACTATAGGCGCCCACTACAACGCCCAGCTATTTTTTTTGGTTGTTGCAGTTTGGCTGGGGCTGGGTTTGAACCTGCCACCCTCAGTATATGGGGCCCGGCGCCCTACTCACTGAGCCACAGGCGCCACCCTATTTTTTTTTGCAGTTTTGGGCCAGGGCTGGGTTTGAACCTGCCACCTCTGGCACACGGGGCCAGCGTCCTACCCCTTTGAGCCACAGGCACTGCCCCACCCTATTTTTTTGTTGTTGTAATTGTCATTGTTGTTTAAGAGACCCAGGCTGAGTTTGAACCTGCCAGCTCTGGTGTATGTGGCCAGCACCATAACCACTGAGCTACAGGTGCCAAGCCTTTCTTTTTCTTATTTGAGATAGCATCTCACTCTGTTGCCTTGAGTAGAGTGCTATGGTGTCATGACTCACAGCAATCTTAAACCCTTGGGCTCAACTGATCCTCTTACCTCAGCCTCCTGAGTATATGGGACTATAGGTGTGTACCACAAGGCCTCTCTAATTTTTTCTTTTCTTTTTTTTTTTTTTTTGCAGTTTTTGGCTGGGGCCAGGTTTGAACCCACCACCTCCAGTATATGGGGCCAACTCCCTACTCCTTTAAGCCACAGGTGCCGCTCTATTTTTTTCTATTTTTTTTAGTAGAGATGGGGGTCTCACTTTAGCTCAGGCTGGTCTTGAACTCCTGAGATCAAGTGATCCACTTTCCTTGGCTTTCCAGAGTACTAGGATTACAGGCATGAGCCACTATGCCTGACCTCATACTACCTGTTCATGAGAATTTATCAGGTTGGTTTTCCAGCTTTCTCATTTGTGTTTTAGGAATATCCATGTTTTAATTCAGCTTACCTGTAGATTATAGAAGTCAAGATTTTCAGCAAGATCTTTTCTCTGGATACCATGTACCTTCAGTGTGTGTGTGTGTGTGTGTGTATGTTTTGTTTTGTTTTTTTGAGACAGAGTCTCATTTTGTTGCCCAGTGAAGTGCAATGGTGTCATAACTCACAGCAATCTCAAACTCTTGGCCTCAAGTGATCCTCTTTCCTGAGCCTCCCGAATAACTGGGACTACAGGCATCCGTCACAATGCTCAGCTGGTTGTAGAGATGTGCTCTTGATCTTGCTCAGGCTGGTCTTGAACTCCTAAGCTCAAGCAATCCACCTAGCCCAGAGTGCTAGGATTATAGGAGTGAGCCACCGTGCCCGGCCTACCCTCAGTGTATTGAGTTTGAGATACCTCTGGGCAGCAGAAGGGGCAGAGGTGCTGCACATAGGAAGGATTGACATTCAGGTGATTTTAGTATGGACTTGAAATTTGAGGCAAAAGAAGAAAGAAAAGACATTGAGAAAATTAGTCCCTCTCATTCACGTCTAGGAACAAAGGTTCTTATGTAGGGTCCAGGACAGCTTTAAGTTCTTACGAAATTGAAAGCAAATAATTGCTTGCTGGAGGTGCACGTACATACAACATTTTTTACAATAGGGTACCAGAAATTCTGCCCTCCCAAAATGGCTAAGAACTGCTAATTGTACAGCATTTAGTAATAGATGCCACTTAGTATATGTCTGCACAGGCATGTTACCAAATGAGCAATGAAGGACTCCTGTACTGAGGGGGAAAAGTATGTATAGAGGCCTGTGGAGAGGGTAGTTAAGTAACAGGTCTATATGGTAACACAGTTTGCTCAGAATTGAAGATAGTTTAGGGAAAAACAAAGTTAAAAAAGAATGTCAGGCTTGGCACCTGTAGCTCAGCAGCTAGGGCACCAGCCACATACACTGGAGATGGTGGGTTCAAACCCAACCCAGGCCTGTCAAACAACAATGACAACTACAACAAAAAAACAGCTGGGGGCGGCACCTGTGGCTCAAAGGAGTAGGCACCAGCCCCATATGCCAGAGGTGGCGGGTTCAAACCCAGCCCCCGCCAAAAGGTGCAAAAAAAAAAACACAAAAAAACCCCAGCTGGGCATTGTGGTGGGCACCTGTAGTCCCAGCTACTTGGGAGGCTGAGGCAAAAGAATCACTTAAACCCAAAATGGCCAGGCGTTGTGGCGGGCACCTGTAGTCCCAGCTACTTGGGAGGCGGAGGCAGGAGACTCGCTTGAGCCCAGGAATTGGAGGGTGCTGTGAGCTGTAATGCCACAGCACTCTATGCAGGGTGACAGCTTGAGGCTCTGTCTCAAAAAAAATAAAAGAATCACTTAAACCCAAGAGTTTGAGGTTGCTGTGAGCTGTAATGCCATGGCACTCTACTAACAGCAGCATAGTAAGACTCTCTCTCAAAAAAAAAAAAAAAAAAAGGCAGTGCCTATGGCTCAGTGAGCAGGGCGCCAGCCCCATATGCCAAGGGTGGTGGGTTCAAACCTGGCCCTGGCCAAACTGCAACAAAAAAATAGCCAGAAGTTGTGGTGGACGCCTGTAGTCCCAGCTACTTGGGAGGCTGAGGCAAGAGAATCACCTAAGCCCAAGAGCTGGCGGTTGCTGTGAGCTGTGACACAATAGCACTCTACAGAGGGTGACAAAGTAAGACTGTCTCAAAAAAAGAATACCAATAGCCTAGCACGGTGGCTCATGCCTGTAATCCTAGCACTCTGGGAGGCTGAGGTGGGTGGATCGCTTGAACTTCTCTAATAAAAATGAAAAACTAAAGCAAGAAGCTCGCTTGAGCCCAAGAGTTTGAGATTACTGTGAGCTATGACACCACAGCACCCTACCCAGGTGACAAAGTGGAAGAAGAAGAATGCCAGTGTGAGATTATAAAGAGCCTAGATTGCCCCTGAACCATTTATATTTTAATCTGAAGCAATGAGTGTCTAAGTATTTTAGGTAGGTATAGGGTCAGACCAAGTTGTTTGGGCTTTCTCATCCATCGGAAAGTGCCATGTGTTCCTAGACAGCCATAACTGTGTACAGTGAAGTCATGCTTACGTAACTGCTGCTTGGCACCTTGCCTCTATTGTTTCCCCTAAGTATAAAGGTGTACAGGACCTTCCACTTTATCAGATTACAGATCGTAGATTATGGATTGTGGATTGTGAACTTTCTTTTTCTTTTTTGAGACAGAGTGTCACTACGTTGCCCTCGGTAGAGTGCCATGACATCACAGCTCACAACAACCTCAAACTCTTGGGCTTAAGCAATTCTCTTGCTTCAACCTCCCAAGTAGCTGGGACTACAGGCACCCGCCACAACGCCCGGCTATTTTTTTTTTTTAGTTGTAGTTGTCATTGTTGTTTGGCAGGGCCAGGCTGTGTTTAAACCCGCCAGCTCCAGTGTATGTGGCTGGCGTCCAAGCCACTGAACTGCAGGTGTTGAACTCAGATTGTGAATGTTCTACATAACTCAGCACCCTGGGTGCCAGGAGCTAGAAAAGGGTAGATCTGCTGTGTTTGCTCCCCTGCTGTGATCTGAATAATACCTTCCCTAAGTTTTTCTTTCTTTTTTATTTTGAGACAGAGTCTCACTTTGTTGCCCTGAGTAGAGTGCTATGACATCACAGCTCACAGCAACCGCCAGCTTTTGGGCTCCAGCTCTATAGTGCCCGCATAACGCCCAGCTATTTTTTTGTTGCAGTTTGGCCGGGGCCGGGTTTGAACCGGCCATCCCCGGTAAATGGGGCCGGCATCCTACTCACTGAGCCATAGGCACTGCCCCCTAAGTTTTTCTTCAGCCTGACTGAATCAGAATCCTTGCACAAGGCTAGAGAATGACATAGATTAACTTTCAGGTAAGTTTTCTAGCTGTGTGTAAGGCTGATTGCATCAGGAGGCAGAAAGATCATTTAGTGGATTAGATTGGTTACCCTATGAGAATTTAATAGAATTTGGTGGGATTGAGTGGTACATGCATGGATGTCCCCTGGTTTATCAGTTTTTCCATATCAAACACTATGTCCTCCTGAAGCTGCTCTGGTTGCAAATTGACACTAAGCTAGCTCTTTTTGTGTAGCTAGAACCTTACAAGCCATAAATGAGAGAAACACGGGCCCACCATGAACCCCTGAATATTAGATCTTCTGTCCAATAAAACTCCCAGTATTTGGCCGGGCAAGGTGGCTGACGCCTGTAATCCTACCACTCTGGGAGGCCAAGGCAGGTGGATTGCTTGAGCTCACAAGTTCAAGACCAGCCTGAGCAAAAGCGAGACCCCATCTCTACTAAAAATAGAAAAACTGAGGCAAGAGGATTGCTTGAACCCTTGTGGGAGGTTGTTGTGAGCTATGATGCCATGGCACTCTACCCAGGATGACAGCTTGAGACTGTCTCAAAAAAAAAAAAAAAAAAGAAATCTCCCAGTATTTGACCCTCTTTTTCCTCTGGATTTGAAGGTATCATTCTCTCTACCTCTCTCTATTTTTTTCTTGAGACAGAATCTCAAGCTTTTGCCCTGGGTAGAGTCCTGTGGCGTCACAGCTCACAGCAACCTCAAACTCTTGGTCTTAGGCAATTCTCTTGCCTCAGCCTCCTGAGAAGCTGGGACTACAGACGCCCACCACAACGCTATTTTTTTGTTGCAGTTTGGCCGGGGCGGTATATGGGGCCGGCACCCTACCCACTGAGCCACAGGTGCCACCCTTCTAAACTTCTTTTAGTCTGGCTTTTGCTCCTACATATCCATAGGAACTATGCTTGTTGATGCCACTGATGAATCGCTCATTGCTATATCCAGTGGCCATGTCTCAATTATGAACTTACTTGACATATCAGCCACACTTAATGCCCTTTCTCAGTAGTTTCAGGACACTACACTCTTTTGGTCTTTCTTCAACTTCCTGGATCCCTCTCTGCTTTTTGTGTGTGTGTGTGAGACAGAGTCTCATTTTTTTTTTTTTTTTTTGAGACAGAGCCTCAAGCTGTCATCCTGGATAGAGTGCTGTGGCATCACAGCTCACAGCAACCTCCAATTCCTGGGCTCAAGCGAGTCTCTTGCCTCTGCCTCCCAAGTAGCTGGGACTACAGG
>CAUYRH010063141.1:0-14284 GCA_963574655.1 Perodicticus potto | reverse complement strand
GGTTCGAATCCAGCCCGGGCCCGCCAAACAACAATGACGGCTGCAACCAAAAAATGGCTGGGCGTTGTGGCAGGTGCCTGTAGTCCCAGCTACTTGGGAGGCAGAGGCAGGAGACTCGCTTGAGCCCAGGAATTGGAGGTTGCTGTGAGCTGTGATGCCACAGCTTGAGGCTCTGTCTCAAAAAAAAAAAAGTGAAGTTGCCAGAGGTGAAATTGTTGGGTCAAAGAACGTGCATATTGTAACTCAATACATGTGGGCAAGATTGTTTCTATAGGCTGCTGTTCAAGAAGGGTCTGCTCATTTTATTTGGTGTTGATTGTGTGCTGAGCTATTTTTTCCCAACTCTCAGTGCTTTTACCTTCTGGAAAGTCATGTTAGTTGGGCATTCAAGGCCCACATGCCCTAACTTTTGTATTTGGGTGGGAGCTATGAGTTCTTGGAACTTTGGGTAATCAATAACTATTCACTGATAGCAGGGGGCTGGGCCAGGGAGAGCAGATAAACTTCTTCCGAAGGTTGTCAAATGGCCTCTTCCTTTCTCACACACCCCAAACCTAGCCTTCTCATCCGGGCATGGTGGCTCACACCTGTAATCCTAAGCATTCTGGGAGGCAAAGGTGAGTGGATTGCTTGAGCTCACAGGTTTGAGACCAGCCTGAGCAGAAGAAGGACCCCACCCTTGAGCCCACAGTTGAGTTTTGTTTGACTTGCATCTTTTTTCAAGAGGATCACTTGAACCCAAGAGGTTGCTGTGAGCTATGATGCCACATCACTCTACCCGGGGCAACAGCTTGAGACTCTGTCTCAAAAAACAAAACAAAACCGGCTTGGCGCCTGTGGCTCAAGCTGCTAAGGCACCAGCCACATACACCTGAGCTGGCGGGTTGGAATCCAGCCCGGGCCCGCCAAACAACAATGATGGCTATAACCAAAAAATAGCTGGGCATTGTGGCGGGCGCCTGTAGTCCCAGCTACTTGGGAGGCTGAGGCAAGAGAATTGCTTGAGCCAAGGATTTAGAGGTCGCTGTGAGCTGTGATGCCATGGCACTCTACCCAAGGCAATAGCTTGAGGCTCTGTCTCAAACAAAACAAAACAAAACAAAACCTAGCCCTCTGCTCTCTTCAGGTCTCTTACCAGAGTTTCCTAAGTCCCCAGATTCCTAACTGGCCAGTGTGAGCTAAACACATGGAAATTTAAGTGATAACACAGATCAGAGCAACCTTGGAGGATTCTGCATGGAGAACTTTTACTCCAAGTCTTAGGCACTAGGGCCACTGGTGCCATTTGAACTTCTTAGTAAAAATCAACCTGCTGAAACGACAGATGGAAGAGCTGAGGGACTGCCATCTTTATTGTTGCTTATCCACTGTTATGCAACAGATATTTAATTGAGCGCCTACTATGTGCTGGGCATTGTACCGGGTTCTGGGGGACATATGATTGGAAAAGATAAAAAAAAGTTAGGGTAGGCTCGGCACCTGTGGCTCAACAGGCTAAGGCGCTAGCCACACACACCTGAACTGGCGGGTTCGAATCCAGCCCGGGCCCGCCAAACAACAATGACGGCTGCAACCAAAAAATGGCCAGGCGTTGTGGCGGGTGCCTGTAGTCCCAGCTACTTGGGAGGCTGAGGCAGGATGTCACAGCGCACTATGCAGGGTGACAGCTTGAGGCTCTGTCTCAAAAAAAAAAAAAAAGTTAGGGTATCTATGAGTGTTCAGAAAATATTCTGGGAAGCTACATAATGAGCTATTAACAGAAGCTGCCTCTGGGAAGAGGAGTGGGACTTAGGGGTAGAGTGAAAGGGGTTTTCCTTTCATTTTTTTTTTTCTTTTTAGAGAGAGTCTCACTTTGTCACCCTGGGTAGAGTGCCGTGGCATCACAGCTCACAGCAACCTCCAACTCCTGAGCTCAAGCGGGTCTCCTGCCTCCGCCTCCCAAGTAGCTGGGACTACAGGCGTCCGCCTCAATGCCCAGCCATTTTTTGGTTGTAGCCGTCATTGTTGTTTGGTGAGCCCAGGCTGGATTCAAACCTGCCAGCTCAGGCGTATGTGACTGGTGCCTTAGCCTTAGCCACTTTAGCCATAGGTGCCGAGTCTTTAAATTACTTTTTAAAATTGTACAAGTACTACCTGCTGCTCATTAGAAAAACTATATATGTATAATATAAAATAAAAGATATGGAAGTAAAGCATATAAAGTAAAGCGCTGCAGGCATCTTTATATTCTGTTCCCAAATCCACTCCCCTGGGGGAACTTACAGTCTGGGCTATAATAATAATAATAATAATAATAATAATAATAATGATAATAATGGAAAAACAACAAACGCAGACCTCACTATGTGTCATAACTTCTAAGTGCTTTGCATCTGTTAACTTGCATCTGTAAATACTCGTAGTCCTCATATCAACACTATGAGATTTGCACTATTACTATTATTGTCTTTTTTCTACCTACGGAAACTGAGACCCAGAAAAGTTAAATAGCTGGCCCACAGTCATACAGGGTTTTGTGTGTCTGAATCAGGACTTTTTTTTTTCTTGAGATAGAATCTTCCTTTGTCACTCTGGGTAGAGTGTTATAGCTCACAGCAACCTCAAACTCTTTGGCTCAAGTGATCCTCTTGTCTCAGCCTCCCCAGTAGCTGCAAATATAGGCACCAAGCACAATGCCCGGCTAGTTTTTCTATTTTTAGTAGGGATGGGGTTTTGTTCTTGCTTAGGCTGGTCTCGGAACTCCTGAACTCAGGCAATCCATCCACCTTAGCCTTGCAGAGTGCTAGGATTACAGGTGTGAACCACTGCACCCAGCCTGAATAGGGACTTTGATTCCGACATCTGGCTCCAGAGTTTGTGTTTGTAGCTATTACATGATTTGGCTTCTCTACCACCTTTTTATTTATTTATTTATTTATTTATTTGAGGCAGAGTCTCACACTGTCACCCTGGGTAGAGTGCCATGACTCATAGCAACCTCAAACTCCTGAGATCAAGTGATCCTCCTGTCTAAACCTCCTGAATAGCTGGGACTACAGGTGCACACTATGATGGCCGGTGAATTGTTCTATTTTTTGGTAGAGAAAGGGTCTTGCTCTTGCTGAGGCTGGTCTCAAACTCCTGAGCTCAAGCAGTTTACCCTCCTTGGCCTCCCAGAGTGATAGGATCACAGGTGTGAACCACTGCACCTGGCCCAGGGTGTGCAGTTTAAGATCCTTCCAAAAATTTATGCACAATCACAATCAAAGGCCCTTTCTGATTGGGCCGGGACTTGGTTCTGGGGTGTCCATGTACAGGAAACACGTGCTCGTTGGCGCTCTCCACAGGTCTGTTTCCAGTGTTCATGTTCCCCTGTAGATACCAACTTGCAACCTACATGTAAATGGGTTCAGAAATTCATCCATTTAGTAGCCCCAGGAAGTCCTTAGAAAGATTCACTGTAGGCGCAATGATTTACATGTTGGAAAAGTGAAAATTAGTTGCTAATCTTACCTGTTTTTTGCAAGAAAATGCCATTTTTTCTGTGATCACAGCTTAAAAATAATTTCTCTCATCTCTCCTCAAGCCATCGTTATTGTCCCTTCGTCATCTGCATTCAACTAGCACACCCTACATAACCTCAATTCCTATGACTTTCTGATGCAACTTCCTGCTCATCATGCTTCTCTGTCTGAGCCATGCTTGTCACTGCCTTTGGCTTTGCTTAGGCCCTTTTCCCACCTAACCTATCCTTCCTTCTTCCAAATATGGAAAAAAATATATGTGTGTATCTTCAAGGCCCAGTTCAAATCCTGTGCCTGCTCTGGAGCTTCTTTGGTGATATTACCTCCCAACTTGACTTCTGGGCTATTCAATACACCTGCTGACAAAGGTCATTTACAGTGCTGGCCTCTGGTGTGACAGGTCTTCCCAGGGGAACTGGAGACAAATTGAGGTCAAGCACCCGGTTTTATCTGGTTCACAGTGGCAATACTTAATAGCACATAGTGGGTGCTTAATAAATGTTCCTCTCTCTCCTTCCATCCTTCCTTCTTTGCACCTATGCTTGAGGCAGCATAATTATCTTAGGCTAATGCTGCTGAGTCCCACTGACTTTCATTCTATTTGTGGCTACGAACCAAATAATTGAGATTTTTTTAGTGGTTACAAAAGCTGGTTTTCATAAACTAAGACAAATGTGTTTATCAATTGAGTAGATTGATGACTCTAATTCAGTATTCTATGAAAATACAGGGAGGCTACGCAACAGTGCAGGATTCCTAGTGTGCTCGTGCCCCCGGGAGGTAGAGGGGAATTGGCAAATGGGCAGGGTGTGGAGGTCTTTTGTCTCCACAGTTCAAAAGCAAAGGGTTTGAAGTGACCAATTTGGATCCTTGTGCCTGTTGGCTCACACAAGTCTACGTGTTCATGACGTACCTCTTTCACGCAGTCAGATATGTTGGTTAGGACCTACAAAAAGTCAGGGAGTATCCCCAACCTGAGTAATCAGAGTTTAGTAAAGTCAATGGCAAAGGTGATCAGGAAACCAAAAAACCAAAAAGTCAGGGAGTATCCCCACCCTGAGTAATCAGTTTAGTAAAGCCAATGGCAAAGGTGACTAGGCAGGCAGGGTCTAGGAAACCAGCAGGGACAGTGCAGCACCCCAGGGTTGGTACCAGAGGGGAGCTGTTACCACCCTGGCCTGAGGGAGGCAGGGAGGGAACAGGCCCCGGAGCCGAGGCAGGCCGTAGGTGTACCAGAATCTCCAGACAGAGGCCGTGGCCAATTTCTGACCAACAGGAAAGGAGCTGGGAAACAAATACCTGGATTTCATTTTCTCATTAGTATCTCCTGTTCAAACCCAGCTGGAGGCCAGATGTGGGTCAAGGGGACCTGTAGGTGCAGTTCATACAAATCAACATCACAGACTTTCTCTACCTTGGTCGAAATAAAGTGATATCTCCTTCTCACTCTCTTTCTGTATCACTTGGTTTGTATTAGCCATATGGTATTTTTTTTTTTAAATGGAGTGTCACTCTGTTATCCTGGGTAGAGTGTCATGGTGTCTTAGCTCACAGCAACCTCAAACTCTTGGGTTCAAGTGGTTCTCTTGCCTCAGCTCCTGAGTACCTGGGACTACAGGTGACTGCCATGATGCCCAGATAATTTTTCTATTTTTAGTAGAGATGGGGTCTCACTCTTGCTCAGGCTGGTCTCGAACTCCTGAGCTCTAGCAGTCCACACACCTCCATCTCCCAGAGTGCTAGGATTACAGGTGTGAGACACCACACCCGGCTCCACATAGTATACTTCTAATATGACCTGCTTTAGATTAATGTGTGAAATGTTTCCAGTCTCCTCTGCTAACTTGTAACCATAAAATCCACCCACTTTTTCAAGATCAATGGCTTTTTAGTATATTCACAGAACTGTGCAGCTGTCCCCCAAATCAATTTTGGAATATCTTCTTCTCCCTACAAGAAACCCTGTACTCATTTCCCAATTCCTTCCACTTTTCCCCAGCCCTAGGCAATCACCATTCTACTTTCTGTCTCTATTAAAGATTTTTTTTTTGGTTGGGCGGTGCCTGTGGCTCAGAGGAGTAGGGCACTGGCCCCATATTACAGAGGTGGCGGGTTCAAACCCAGCCCCAGCCAAAAACTGCAAAAAAAAATAAAAAATAAAAAATAATAATAATAATAAAGATTTTTGTTGTTTTTTTTTGGTGAACATTTCATATAAATGGAATCATCATGGGTGGCGCCTGTGGCTCAGTGAGTAGGGCACCAGCCCCATATACCAAGGGTGGCAGGTTCAAGCACAGCCCCAGCCAAACTGCAAAATGAAAAAATAGCCGGGTGTTGTGGCGGGTGCCTGTAGTCCCAGCTACTTGGGAGGCTGAGGCAGAAGAATTGCCTAAGCCCATGAGTTGGAGATTGTTGTGAGCTGTGTGACGCCACGGCACTCTACCGAGGGTTAATGAGTGAGACTCTGTCTCAAAAAAATAAATAAATAAAATAAATGGAATCACCAATATTTGGCCTTTGGTGTCTTTCTTTAAGGTTTACCCCTCTTGTAGCAAATATTAGTACTTCATTGCTTTTGCTGGCCAAATAATATTCCATTGTTTGGATATATCACATTTGACTTATTCATCAGGTGATGGACATTTGGGTTGTTTCCACTTTTTGTTATTAATAGATTATGCTGCTATGGACATTTATGTACAAGTTTTGGGTGTTATGTTTTCATTTTCAGTGCTCTTGGGTATGTGCTATTTTTCTTACCCTGTCTGGGGTGTCTCATGTTCTTTCCTGGCCAGTTTCCAGGCACCCCTCAATACTTAGCAGGGTCTGCCTCTTTCTCTGAGGAGAAGCCTTCTCTGTCCCCCTGTCTCCCTCATGAGCTTGCCTATCCCCTGGACTTCCCTAGCATATGCTCTTTGCATGAGACTGTCATGATCAATTTTCTTCTCATCTTCCTCTTTTGGCTCTGAGCCCCTCAAGGGCAAGAATTATGTCATTGGATCTGTAGCACCTAGTATGGCACTTGGCAATCTTGGGAATTAATGAATGGATGAACAAATGAATGAAAGGGAGCAGAGACTGTCCTACAACCCTGCCTTGAACCTGGGTTTAGGATGAAGGTCTTGTCCCTAATCTGGAAGAGCAAAAAGGTAGTGTGGCTCTAGAGTCCTTTTTCTGAATCTCAGAAGATGCCTATGTAAATATCTAGGTCTGTAAACAGTGAGAGATGTCTGGGTATCTCTGACAATTAAGTCTGATAATTAAGTTCTCAAACTTGCCCCTGTGTGCAGAACTGATGATGATATTGCAAAAGTATCGAATTGTGTGTCAAAATCATCGACTGACTGTGAGAAGCATGGCAGACCAAATAAACATTGATACAGAAACAGGAAAATCTTCACTGAAAATATTGGCATGAGAAAGGTGTGGCTCTTGCATCACGATAGTGCACCAGCTCACACAGCATTGTCTGTGAGGGAGTTTTTAGCCAGTAAACAAGTAATTGTATTAGAACGCCATCCCTAACTCACCTGATCTGGCCCCCAGTGACTTTTCTCGTTACTCAAAGATAAAGGAAATAGTGAAAGGAAGACATGTCGATGACATTCAGGACATCAAGGGTAATCCAACTACAGATGTGATGGCCATTCCAGAGAAAGAGTTCCAGCATGGCTTTGAAGGGTGGACTAGGCACTGGCTTCACTGCATAGCTTCCCAAGGGGAGTACCTTGAAGGTGACTGTAGTGATTTTCAGCAATGAGGTATGTAACACTTTTTCTAGGAGGAGTTTGTGAACGTAATTGTCAGACCTCATATATATGTGCAAATATCTATTTAGGGAAGGGTGCTACACGGACAGAGCTTCTGATGGGGGAAGGAGCACTGCAACTAGCTTTGGGGGGACCTTTCCTCCAAACCCGGAGGTTTTGCATTCAGCAGCTCCCTGCTCCTCCGCTCTTCCTCTCCTCCCCCTCCAGACACCGGGCTGGCTGTGCCAAGGCCTACTGCACTGACATCACCCTCGGCAGCTGTCTGCACTGACCAAAATGCAAATCTCTATTTCTGCAGGTTGGTGAAAACCCTGTGTCCTTGGAGAAAGCTGGTTCCCGTTTTCCAGAGGGGGAGCCCAGAGCTTGAAAGGCCGTGGTTGGCACTTCGAGAAGGAAGTGGAGAATAAAGACGGCGCCTGGAGCAATAGTAGAAACACAGAATGGGACTGGGGAAGCCCTTTGGAAATCCAGCTGCAGAAACAGACACCCCAATGCTATTTACATACAGCTCTCTATATATATAAAAAAAGGAAAATATGAATATTACTTATCAGTGCATGCCTTGTTGAGGACGTGGTCCCCTTCCCTTTCTGCACCTTGCAGTGTGAACTTTGATACTCTGTAATGTCTGGGGCACCAGAAGAGAGATGCCTGCTGTGTACTTAGAAAATTTGCAAAGACTGGTGGGAATTAGCCCCAGCGGCAGCCCCAACTGCCTGGGGATAGACACTGGTGGAGTAAGAGGTCAAATTGCAAAAAGCATGATAGAAGAAAAATGATGACTTAGGGCTGATTATGTAGGGGCAGTCTGGGACATCTCCATTTCTTGACACATCCCAGCCTCTCTCTCTCTATACCTGTTTAGATAGATCGCTAGATCCCACCGTCACCTCGAGAAGTGGGATTTTGTTTTTCCTACCAATTTGGGGTCTCTGGTGCTTCACTTAAATCTTGCTGGTGCTATGTGTGCTCTTGCTGGTGCTGCCATGGTATTCTGTTGACAGACCTGGAAGGCCAGGGGACAAGAGAAATTTCTATTTTGCTGTTTTGGGTTTTTCTTTTTTTTTTAAGGCATGAATTGCAAAAGTGCCACTTGAGAGTCTCTCCTCTTTCTCTCTGTGGGGATGAATATCCAGAGGTGTTTGGGAGCAAACCTTGGGGTCTAAGAGGGAGGCTGGGAGGGGATGGCATTGAGGGGCATGTGGTTATGAGATGGAAAGCTGACCTCATGCGTGACTCGGTTGCTGTCCTCCCTCCCCACAGAAGTTCCCTGGGGATTGAGCCCATGTCCTCCCCCACTCCCCAAGGGGATTTCAGGACTTAGGTTTTATGGATTAAAGAGCCAAGAAATGGCTACATTCTGGTCAAGGGTGATTTATAAGCAAGGGATGTTGGGGGAGGGAGCGGGTCATTTAAATGAAATGCGCCAGCATCTCGCTGATTGACAGAGGTCTGATTCCCCTCCTCAGGATAAGCTATTTTCAGAACTTTCTAGAAGGGCTAAACAAAGATGTGTGCCGGATTGAGACTTGGCTGCAAAGACTCTTCAGGGAGCAGTGATTATTTTTTGCTTTCATTAAAAAAAAAAATCTAAATAAACAGGTATTATCCCTCTGTGCAGGGTACCACACACTGCCATTTTCAAAGCTGAGGTGATGAGGTGCCAGGCTGCAGATTCAGATAGGTGTCCTCCATAGCTGGATTTTCAGGTCACCCCCTAATACCTATGGACGGGGGTTCAGTGAACTGGTTAGTACGTACCCTTCCGGGTCTAAGAAGCCAGCAGCACGGTCAGCAGTTGTGAAGGTGCATGGGGCTGACATGGGAATTATCCCCCATACAACTTTGAAAATGACCAGGTGCTTTGAAATGTACAACCTGTCTGTGCTGCTGCAAGCTGGGGGGTGGGTTTCTTTCTTTCTTCCTTTTTAATCCATGCCTTCCTTATGTTTTCCTAAATAGCCCTTTAAAGAAAAATGCAGCCCAGAACTACTGAAGCCAAGGGAAGGCCCCCTGCACCTCTCCCCCAGCTTTGAACTAAGCAAAGCAAAACAAAATAAAATCTTATTTCTGGAGAATTTATTTCCCCTTGTGGCTTGCACCCTCCCCTCCAGGTTGCTGTTTTCAGGGGACTGTCATTTAGGTGGGGGCTGCAGAGAATAGCAGGCAATATCTCCACTAAGCCATGAACTTAGAAGGAGAATTCATTAGAATGGTATGAAATACTGTCTCTGCTTCTATTTAATCACTTTCCTAGCCAGAGACTAGAGTCTTTCCAGCTCATCCCATTTTCCAAGGAGGGGTTTCCTTTACTAGGGCTGTATACGATCATAGTTCTCTGCTTCTTGGAGAGCCATATCTTTAAGATCCTGGGGTCGTACTGACCACCTAGACACACGAGAAGGATGAAAGGTGAGAGGATCCCTTTTTTGACCCTGCCTTGCCTACTAGCTTTATGATATTTCCCCCTGGAGGATCCCAACTCCAAATGCTGGGGTTGGCATTTCAGGGCGATTTTGATTTCGATGAAGCCACTTTGCTGAGAGAACTGAGCACCCGTGACCTCCTGGTGGAGCTTCACAGCCAAGTCCCATGTACATACTCTCATGTATTACTAGAAACTGTGTACTTAATTAAACCTGGCCTTTTCTTGCACATCATTCGAGTGCACTTCTCAACTGCCCCGATTTTTGACAAGGGGTTGTTTTTAATGCTTGTTTTTATATGAGATTTGACTTCTTGATGGACATTTGTATTAGGAAATTGAAGCATGATATATATGTGTATATTGTCTCCACTGTCTCTCCTGTTGCATTACTTGGATTGCATGAGATAGTGGGGTGGGTTTTTTTTTTTTTTCTAAATATTTCCACAGTGTGCAAAGTGCTGGCAACGTCCCTCCCTCTCTTCCCCTCCTTTTCTCCTGCTGCCAAGGAGTCATTGATTTTGATTAGCTTCACTGCAGAGCGTCTGTGAAGAGAGAGAGAGAGGCTGGCTTTGAAATAAATTTTAAAAAAGACCTCATATCGGGTTTCAGCAGACAGCAGTGTGTGTGTGTGTGTGTGTGTGTGTGTGTGTGTGTCTGTGCAAAGCTCGGGGAGGCCTCTGAGATCATCGTTTAGGTGGCTCACTGCATAACGAGGTGGGGAGACTTTGCCTGTTTACTCCTGATGGTGTTGCTTGCTCCCAGAGGGTAAGGGTCCAAAAGCCACAGGGGCTGGAGCACCCTGGGGCCTCAGCATTCCAAATTAGATCCATTCCCATCTGGAAGCTTATCACCCCCACAAGTGAATAAGATCTCTTTTCAAATTGGGGGTTCCGTTTCCTAAAGCCTTTGTCATATACTTCAGCTTGAGCAGCCAGTTTCTCTGGGGAGCCCATTAGCTCCGCTGGCTGCTGTCCATGGTCCTGGGCTGTGAGCACCTCGTAGCCTGGAGCCCAATGCCTGGGTTTGTTTTTTAATCTTCCTTCACTGAGATACTGGAGACTTCTTTTCCACTTCTTCCAGTGATCTCTTTTTTTTTGTTTTTTTTTTTCTATTTTGGTGGAAAACAAAAAAGGTGATTTCAACAATCCTGTCACAGAACAGGATTAAAACTGAGATGGGTTTTTAACAATTTGTGTAGCCGATCTCAGTGTACCCCTAACTCTATCATCATGTTTCTGCTAGTGACAAAGTATCACTCTCCCTTGCTGGGAAATTAAGGGAGTCATCTCCCACCCTCCCACCTCCTGCGCAGTATCTTTTAGGGATACCGGCTCACCATTCTGACTTCCTTGAGTGTCCATCCACCTGGTATTAGAAGCTGCAGAGTCCAGACAAAGGTTTTGTTCCTCTGTGTTGATACCAATTTCTTTTCTGATGGTTTCCTTACATCTGTCCGGGCCAATCAGAGGACCAGAAGTTGGTGAGAGGGTAAGGGCAACCGTCTGGACACTCTGGCCTAGTCCCTGTTTGGAAGTCCCATGAGGGAAGGAAGTTGATGTCACCATTTGTCATTTTAAAGCTTCTTTTTATAATTTTAATTCATTCACATAACACATATTTATTGAGCACCTACAATGTGCCAGGTTGTAGAATTGTCTCGGAAGAGACTTTCTTATTCATTGTAAAGGGGCAGCCCTGCTTGGAACCGGATGATGGAACATGTCCCTTTTCCAGTCTGGTTTGTAATTTTTAACAGATTTGCCGGGTCATCACAGTGACCCCCAAGCCTCACTGGCAGATTGCTTGTTATATAGTTTTTACTGAGAGCCATGCTATCAGCAGAAGGTGATTAAAAACCCTTTAATGTAGACTCATTCCCAGCATGAAAAGACTGGTCTTTGCTGCTGTGTGCAATCATAGAGTCTGCCTCTTACTGTGTGCTCACCACTCCCAGGCACTGAGGAGTGCTTTACACATCTGCCCCTCCGTGAGTCTCATGCCCGCCTGAGCAGATAATATTGTTATTCCCGTTTTACAGCTGAGGAAGCTGAGGCTCAGAGAGGTTGAGCAACTTAGCTGAAGGCCACACAAATAGTGAGTGGCTGAACCAAGATTTGAACTTGAGTTTGTGTGACCCCTCCCAAGCCCATAAGCTGCCTGTGACACTGGATCCCTTCATGAGGGGGCCCCATGGCACTACTGTTTCAAGGGCAAACACCTGGCATGTGGCCCAGCAGGGAGCTGGGGAGCCTGACTTGGGTCCACTGGAGTGTCACATTTGGGGACATTCGAGGGTGGGTTGGATGATTTCCTTGGGGAGTTATGTATTCATTCCCTCCCCTGTGTTCCTAGTTTCTACAAGGTCCTGGGGAGGAACATCTAATTTGCAAAGACAGCCTGTCCTACTTACTTCCTAGGGCATGGGAAGCTTTTCTTACCTCCTTCCTGCCCTCTGCCCCAGAACCCCCAAGTTCCCCTTCCTCCATGGTTTTTTGCATTTTAAGCGCCAAGGAGCCCGTGTGCATGGCAGGGATGGCTGTGAGGGTATCTGGAATCTTGAGGCCTCTGGCCCAGCCAGAGAGGCAGTAAGCTTGGAGACATTCTATGCTGGATTCTGACATCGTTGGTTCATTGTGCTCTTTTGTAAGAGGAATTTCATACCTTGGAGACGCTTTGTACATATTTGTAATAACTTTATTAAAAAATTGGTTGTGCACTTCTAGCCAAAGTTCTTTGTGCTTTCATTTTCTTTTTGGAAGATTGGCCCTTAAAGAGTCTGGAAGTATCTGGCTGCAGGTAGAGGGAGAATTCCTGCCCCTGGACCCTACACGCCCAAACCTTCTCTGGGGCAGAAGGCCATACATTTAGCTGCCCTCCACTAATGCTTAAGAACCTTTCCTAAGGGAGGGACTGGCTTAAACCATACCCATGGGTTGTGCACCAGGTTTGGGGAACTTGTCCAGTAGTTCAAGGTCAGTGCACAAAACCATAATTTGTGTAAAGCATGACATGAATAAGCTAATGAGCCTACAGATTCATTTCTCCAAAAGTGGGCAGATAAGCCACTCTGGGTTGCGTAGATTCCCTGCATTTACCTGGGCTGAGACATACTAAGCAACCGGGTCTGTTCTCTTCTTAGTCTCATCCAAGGTTGAGTACAGGGTTTTTTTTTGGTGTTTTTTTTTTAGATAAAAAACCTTCCCAGCCTGTAGTCCCAGCTACTCGGGAGGCTGAGGCCAGAGAATCACCTAAGCCCAGGAGTTGGAGGTTGCTGTGAGCTGTGTGATGCCAGGGCACTCTACCAAGGGTGATAAAGTGAGACTCTGTCTCTACAAAAAAAAAAAAAAAAAGACTTTGGGCTGAGATAATAACCAATTCTTAGATGTCATAGAAATGGGGAGGAGCCTTAGACCCTTTATTCTGACAGGGCTCCCTACTATTCCCTGGAGCAGGAAAGGAATAGATAGGTACTGGAAGCCTATGTCCTCTTTCTGAAATGCTTGCTCTGTAATCTGGTCTATGGAGAAGACAGTATTAATGTGTTGGGAAATAGAGAGAACTGAGCCCAAACTTTAAAATGGGTACTGTCAGGCGGTGCCTGTGGCTCAGAGAGTAGGACGCCGGTCCCATATACCAAGGGTGACAGGTTCGAACCCAGCCCCAGCCAAGAAACTGCAACAACAAAAAATAATAAATAAAAATAAAAAATAAAAAGTTTGTTAAAATGGGTACTCTCTGAGCTGCTTCCCTTTTGAAATCTGCTTTTTTTTTTTTCCCCCAGGACTCAAGGCATGATGGGAGTCTCAGTGACCTGGGAAAACAAGGTGAGGTGCTAGGAAACCAAGCTGCTAAAGTCTCTTTCTGCGGTGGGTTGTGACACTACTTCCCTAGTGTTCTTGGTCTGAGGCTGAGCTATTCAGGCCTCCTGTTTGAGGGAAACCCAGTTGATGGGGAAAGCAGCCATGATATAAAAAAGTTTCTCCTGGATAAAAAATATGCTCCTGGACAGTACTGACATAAAAGTTTCTTCTCTGGACTCTTTCTCTAAGTGAGATCAGTGAAGGCTCTGGTAGTCACTATCTTCAACTTCATTGTCACGGTGGCAGCTGCCTTTGTCTGTACTTACCTTGGAAGTCAGTATATCTTCACAGAAATGGCCTCGGTGAGTAGGCGCTGGGCAGGACAGAGAGCCCCAGGTAGGAGTATTCATGGGTAAAGGAGGATGAAAGTGAATATGCCTTGTGCAGAAGCAGGTTAGATATTGAACAGATATTTATACAGTAAACAAGGGGAATATTTGAGCTTTCCATCAGTCTTGGGGGTGGGTAATAACCCAATAAAGGTGAGGTCCTCTCCTCTTCCCCTAACTTACGGGATGGGTTGGGGGCTGCAGAGCTAGTGTTGGCCTGTATACTCTAAGCCTGATTCTCCCCTCCCCAGCGGGTGCTGGCTGCATTGATCGTCGCCTCAGTGGTGGGTCTGGCGGAGCTGTACGTCATGGTGCGGGCAATGGAAGGCGAGTTGGGAGAGCTATAACTGATGCTTCATTATCAAAGTCTAGAGGAGGTTTTGGAGGCTCC